>RXPK01003310.1:0-58728 GCA_004143645.1 Protaetia brevitarsis
GAAAAGTTCAGTAATTTTTATTGTGTTTTTCCTAAAATAAAAGAAAATAATCGTCTACATGAAAATGTGTATTTAATTAAAATTTAATGCAGAAAAAACAAACAAAATATGAAAAATTTAAGTTCCCAACTAGTTTGCCAACTGTAGAAACGAAATAATTCCGTTTAAGGTTCAATGTTTATATCTTAACCTACGTTTCACGAAATCGGCGTTCCATCAACGACGTTGGACTTATGGCTGAGGACTTGAGAGATTAACTAATTGACTTATGTCAAGTCCCTTTGGCGCAGAGGATAGCGCGTTGGACTTCTAATCCAAAGGTCGTGGGTTCGATCCCCACAAGGGATGGTTACGTTTTTGTAAAAAAATAGATGGATAAGGTTCTTTTCTGAACATGATTTGCAATATAAGATTTTATTTTTTTGAATATAGAATGCCTTTTTATTAGCACCAAAGAATTAAATTATTTTCTAGCAATTTGTTTAAAAGATATTGCTCGAAACTATAAGTATACCCTGTGTTTACGAATAAGTGAAACAACTTATAAAAAATAAAAAAAAAAAACATTCAGGTTATCATTTATTAAGATTTAGCCCGGTTTCATTAAAGACTAACTTATAACATGTTCTGATTGTTTGAGAAACAAATCGGCTTTGATATTGATATAAAATCTATTTTCGTGGTAGTTAAAGTGTCTTTCCCGTGCATAATACGCCAAAGTGTTCCTAAATAAAGTTGTTCAGAATGGATGCTAAGTGCGATGCAATGTGTTTTTACATGAGTAGTCTGTATGCTTTACAAATTGCGTTTTACTTATATTTGCTTGGATTTCTTATACAAAATTCTGGAGCTTAATCTACTAAATTTAAAACAACTAAATACTAATGTCAGTTTCATCATAAGCAGTTTTCTCCTTCTACTTATAGTGACCGCTTCCTATTGTAAAGAATTTCTTGATTAAATGCAAGCAGTACTTTTGTAACTTGCAATATTTGGATTCTTCCTGAAAATAATAACCATATATGTCGATCTTCCAGTTCGTAACACTGAATCACATAAACTTCTTGCTGTAATGTTTATATTGCATGTATGAAATAGTTTAAGAAACAGAGTACGCATAATAAAGTCTTGTTTGACTGACAAGTTCGACATATTACCATTGTTAGAGTAACAATTTTGTTATTTTATGTCTTCGATTGAAGTTCATTGATATGTAATTTTTTCAAAGATGACCGATCATTCCAACGATTTGTGATATAGCTTTTCATACTGAACAACTTCACTTATTGTCAGTAATACTTTCGGGTTAGTACCCGAATATCCCTATTATATTTTAATTGTTTGCGAAACAAGTCGGCTTTGGAATAACTATAAACGAAAAAGGTGTTTTGCCTGAAAATAGTTTTTAAATCACTTCCAAAGCCGACTTGTTTCGCAAACAATTAAAATATAATAGAAATTAACCAAGCAAGGCTGTGGGTACTCGAACATTCGGCAATCCAAGGAAACGAAAAAACCAATGAGTTAGCAAGGAAGAGATCATCGGCTTCTTACATAGGCCCAGAACCTGTCCTACAAGTGCCCAAAACGCAGTACGAAAGCACATAAGAAATTAGGCATACTGGGATAAAACAACCAGGTAAATTCATTGGAAGACCTTTATTAAGAGACCACCAAAGAAGAAGACTGAAGAACTACTGCAGCTTAGTGCGAATCATCTTCGCACCACGACAGGTCTCCTTACAGGTCACTGCGCACTGAAAGGACACCTACAGAAAATTGTGTTCAACACCAGAGATATCAACTACAGACTGTGTAATGGGATGACAGAAAACGCTTACCACATCAGAGATAGGTTTGTTCAGAATAGGCAACTCCCTTGTATATACTTATTAATAGTTTTTGCTAAATATATGAAGAGACGTTTGTAAATGGCGTGCGCCAAACGAATATTAAAATGTACTTTTATTTGAATTTTTATTTTTCAATTTTCATTTCAATTGATAATACATAAAGATGTACATAAAAAAAAACTTGTGCGTAAAAATAGCATTTATTGATTACATATTTAAAATTACAGCATTCAAGCTATACATATATATTACATATATAATATATAGACTTTTATATTAACTTTCAACGATTTAAGAAGTAATTTTTAAATTTATAACAGAAAATCCTTCCGTATTCCTATACAAATCGTAGTAATTATTATTATATTTCCAAACATCAAAGAATACTTATGGTAATCTATGATCTAACTGTAGAGTGCCTTAAATAACTACACCTAAAATAAGGGTATAATTAAAGTCAATGTATTATTTAAAGACGAAACAATCTTATAAATTTCACTTTAGCAAAAATTTGTCAAAATATAAACACAAACCACCACCGGCACTGTATAAATGCCACACCAGTAAAAAGAAAACACAAAAATTATTATAAAAGTAATCACAAGCAAATCGAAACTCCACGTGTATTAAAAATTACCAAAATATAAATAGCGTCCTTGTGATTGTGCTTATGAAAACAGAAAAAAAAACACGAAGGCTGGCGTACCAGTGCCAGCAATCTAAATTTGTAAATGTACCTAAACAAAATACTTTCCTGTGGTTTGTTACCAAACAAGAGTTGTAGCGACAGCCACAAGCGTCCCTTGTAACTACTAGAATTTTGTTAAGAGATTAATTTATAGTAATGGGAGATGGGTAACAACATCTGTAACATTTGAGCCCTATTTGAAACTTGATGGAATAGATCGATTTCTTTCTCAAATTTTAAACATCTGCTACGATTTTCAATAATACTTAATAAACTATTCATTTGTAGCTTAAACAGCAAAAATTAAAACTTAATCAATGATATGACTTCAAAATGAAATCATCAAAACTAGCGGATAACTCGTTTATTGAACAAAATAGTGAAATAATATAAAATATCCCTTATATACTAAAAGGAACAAAGAATGCGAAGCCACTTTTTTTATTATTTTGACTGAATCTCTTTGAAGATTTATTCTGTACTATTCCAAGTACATTGAAGTTACAGCATACGGAGCTAATTGGAACTATACACTTTATTTATGAAAACTAAATTATTACAAATCATCCCAACCCCGTACTCCACCTAAAAAAGGTATTACACGAGGCTACCTATTCTAAGTACAATATGGGTTCCATAATAATTGAAATGTTCCTACTCTAGCTAGAGCTAATTGTAACTGCAGCCTTAAAAAATAAACCATCACTCGTAAGCTGCGGTGTCCGAGTGGTTAAGGAGATGGACTTGAAATCCATTGGGTTCTACCCGCACAGGTTCGAATCCTGTCCGCAGCGGAGAAAGGAGGGTTGTAAATATACAAACCTCTTTTTTTAATTAGTCTTTACTAACATTTCATTATCGTTTGATTTTATTCCAGTGTTTTGTTATCTCATACCACAAGTAACGTATTTGTAAGTGTGAGTTACAAAGATCCAGTTTTTAATTAATATTTAAGTTGCTCGATTACTTCGTACTTTAATTTTTTGTACACATTTTATTAAATTAATATCCTTACACTAATAGGTAAATTTCTTTAATATAAACAATTGCGCAGAAATTTGCAAGAGAAAACTGGGGATGCAACCCAAATATACTGCTACAATTTCTTCAAATAAAAGTTCACCAAACTGCCATCAAACTATATGCTATTATTACTAAAACGCAAATATAGAGAGAAATGCTATTTATCTCAATATCTCATTACTCGAGTTGTTGCAAATTCAAATTAAATTGATCAATTTGGTATTGACATTTAAAATATAATGAACTATTGAAGATATTTTGCAGAAAAACATATTTTTTCTATACCATGATCGGTCAATTTCCAATTAAAAGTAAAGTAATTAAAATTTGAATTGTCGAATAAATAACATTAGGATATAAAATATGCAAACAAAAGACAACTGTACGGCAATATTTCCAAATAAAAAAGTATAGGAAAATATAATGACCCAGAAGAGCAGAACGACGAAGATTTTAGTCAATAGCTACATGAGTTTTTTACAGCTTCTCGCTTCATGCAACTTAATCATCCGGTTTTCAGAAATCTCTTTCAAAGACGAATCAATCTATGCAAATATCGGTTAATGTAAAGAAAATCAAAATACGTTATTCGTGCAAGTGTTATTAAATAAAACAGTATAGATATAGTACAGATAACTGATTTTTATCGCTCATATACTGTCTCGACGAGATGCATTTAGATAGGAATGTCATTATCTTTCTAGACTAAATAGGATTTCTCATAATTATTGCAACAAATTACTTTTGTATAAATGGATTTTTTATTCCATACTCAGAAACGAAGACTGATAATAATAAAGCAAGGGCACTATACAATCTGCATTGCACCATCTATTGCTGCCTCGCGAAACTAATATTACTTATTCTCTGATGGCGAGAAACTCTAAAGTAATATCTGTAGTTCTACTGATTTTAAATCCTTGTTCAAGTAAAATACTTTAACTTTTGAGTGCTGTTTTATTTATACATATTCTGAGGATATTCATTCATTATTTAGTTTATAGCAATAAACTAAAAGTTAATTATATATGCAAAATATAAATAATAGATAGTAATATAAATAAAATATCTAATATCTAAATAAAACGAATGTAAAAAATTATTTCCACTTATAACAAATTAATGTATTTCTGCTTTAACTGTAATAATTAGGGGTAATTAAAAAAATAAAGTAAAATTACATCTAATTATTAGAGTTAAAAGCAGAAGTACATTAATTTGTTATTTCCTCACTGTAAAAAACTTGCAATCTTTGCATATTTCCACTTATGTTTCTTTAAATGAAGATTGTGCACTAATTTAATAATTGAAAATTAATAGTTTGATCTTTTAATGCGTTATTATTGTATGTTAAGTATGTAATGTCATAATTTCTAAAAATTGCACCTTCGTTGGGTTGGTCTTATTATTAACAAATGTTTACAAGATAAAATAAAATGTTTACAAAATGGACTTGGAGGATGTATTGACACCCTACACATTCTTTGTGTTTAATGTAGAAATTTGTATAATCTCATATTTTCTAGAACACATGGTATCAAAATAGTAACGTCAACTTCCATTATTTTTTCAAAATTTTTTGTTAATTCATTTTCTTCACACTTGCATTCTATGCTTGCTCCAATAAGGTTAGTTGACTATTATTATATTATATTATATACCATTGGCAATGAGTACATTTTTTTCACTAACTCTGCAAGGGTTTTGGGAGTACACATTGATGAAAAGGTTAATTAGATTAGCCATGTTGACACACTGTGTGGTGAACTGTCGCGCACCTGCTATGCTGTCTATAATCTCAGAAGATGCTGCAGTTATGAGATTTTGAAAAGTTTTTACTATGCCAACTTCTATTCTCGAATGACATATGGTACCATTTATCAATATTTCTGATTCGAAATTATATCTATGAGGTTTTGTGTTTTGTTCAAAAGCATCGTGAGGAGCTCACCAACAGTGTGCCGCATAATTACAACACCAGAATATTTAATTACTTGTTACTATCAAGACATAGAACTACAGTTTTTCAAAGGAATTTAATGTACATGGGATGCAAGCTACATAATATGCCTTGGAATATAAAAGCAGTTCATTACTTGAAAGGATTTCAAAAGCAAGTTAAATCTTTTGAATTTGAGCTGTTATTCAATTGCCGATTTTCTTAATATTCATATTTAGTTTAATTTAAGTAACTCATTAATTTTGTTTGTATTTTGTTGACATATTTCATCATTGTCTTTTTTTTTGATATTGTTTGAAATAAATAAATATCTATCTATATATCTATATATCTATTATTGATTTATAAGTGTTTATGGATACTGAACATGTGGGATTTGACTGACAGGCAGTCTGTCATTAAGGCAGTCTCGAACCCCGTAACTAGGTCAAAACTAGTTAGAGACTGCAAACAATCCCTCAATGCACTGGCACGAGACTACACGACGTCGCTGATTTGGATGCCGGGACATGAGGTTATAGAGGGCAATGTAATAGCCGACGAACTAGCCAAGGAGGGCTCTAAAAAACATTTCATGGATCCAGAGCCTATATGTGGGATTACTAAGGATTCCGCAAGAAGGGAGATCTGGACCTGGTTAGATAAAGAAAGTACAAAGAAATGGAGGTCGACTAAAGGTCAACTCCATACCAAAGCGCTGATAGGGGATGGGGATGTTAGTTTCTCTGATAACCTACTCAGGCGCAGTGAGAAAGAAGTTAAAGCCATTACTGGGTTGTTAACTGGACACTGTCCCCTGAAAAGCATCTATACAACACAGACCGGGTAAGTGAAAATACAGGAAGAAACAAGTTTACATGTAATCTGCACATGTGAGGAACTGAAGGTACTCAGGCAGATATATTTCGGGAGAGATCTATTGAAGCCCTCGAAGATTCTCAAGTTCCCACTGGGCAAGATACTGGGCTTTATAGAGAACACCAAGCTGCTCGAGTGGAAATAAGAGAATTAATAGGGATGGTACAATGAGCACCCGGACATTAAGTGCCCACCCTAACACCCCAACTAAAAAAAATAAATGAATGAATGAATGATGTGGGATTTCGCAATAAATTGATCTTACTTGCGAGAAAAATTCACAAAAGATCTTGATTGGGTACTCTCATTGGTAAATACTTTAAAGTTGGTAAAAGCGTTAACTTAAATAAACTTACGGAGGGATAAGACCCAGTTCTTTATATATGATATGTTAATTTCTCTAAAACTATCTGTTTTCCCAAGATACATTGGCTGTCTGGACTGCATCATAAATTGCAGTATCGGTAATCTACAAAAATAAATAACTGATGTAAAAGAATAGAAAGTAGTATGCACACCTTCAAACGCAAGATTAAAAATCTAATTTTCTTTTTATGTCTCCAAATTTCATCAGATGTTTTAACTTTTAGTTACTTCCAAAGAACTACCTGTATTCAAAACCACAGCAAGTGAAATGTTCTGTTTAGCTAAATCTAAAAATCGGTAAACACTAAACACTCCATAAATACTTTAAATAACAACACAACACATGGATCTGCGCGAATTAAAAATATAGATTTCTATTACAAAACAGACTGGTTACTTCTATGCGTCAACTACAGATGGCGCGCAGAGCCAGGTTTCTATTCCTTGACTACAAACATGCAAAATAATTTCCACATTTCGTTCATTTACTTTTGGGGCTTTATTCTTGCTCATCTTTGGGAGAAGCCCTATGAATAATATATTTCACTTATTTAATGGTCTAGTGTCTATAGTGGAACAACAGAGAGTTGTATTTTTGTACTTTTGAAATGTATTATCTTATACAACTGAAAAACTGAAAACGTATATAATGGAATACATGCATGTGGGTGTACGGATTATATTGCTGTTAAGTTGAGTTTTTGCTTACTATTCGATCACTTCCATCGTTTCCAAAATGTATATGCGCTGGTCTACTGCAACCGAAATTAATTTGCTACCCAGACGGGCTAACATTGGAAAATGTATTCTCTTATAATCGTATCTTTATAGAGATAGAGTTCAAAAGAGATGGCGAGGCATCTATAGACCCTCTTCATAAAAGCTTATTCATTTTTGTTCTATTTTCGTAACCCTAAAAACGGGAATTTCTGTATGAGTGTGCAAACCTTAAGGGTAAAATTATAATATACATATAATACCAGATATTTATTATATTAAAAGTGCCTAGTTTTTAAGACGAGATGGATTATTAACTGGGTACTCAAAAATGAGTTGTGTTGAGGAAGGACAATATTTGACAATTAGTGACGATGCTGAAGAATTTCGGAAGTAAAATGCTGTAACAGAAGGACGACATTGTTGTACTTTGTAGATAAGGAGTTTCATCCTTTAATCTCTTGCTTGAATCTGAGGAGGAGATTAAGAAGAACTATAAATAAATTTTATATAAGAAAATAAACAGAATTTGGAGAAATATTGTAGCACCCGGCATTTTTTTCGATTAATCTGTAAAGGGAACTTCTGCTACTTTTATTCATCATTTAGGAGGATGTAAAGTTTATTCTCCATATTTAGTTTGAAAACCTTAAATTGGAAAATAATTTCTATAAAAATGTATTTAAAGGGCCTTTGACTAAATTTTGCATACTTGACAAATCTTTCTCTTCATATCGAGACTTTTTTCTAAAATTTATGAGATATGTATAATAAAAAATAAGTAATTAATGCTGTATACCAAATGCTACTATGGAACAAAATTATTTTTTTCTGGGTTGACATTATTACTACGGTAAGATATTTTGGTATACCTTTTTTCTTTAATAAATTATAATTTCAAATGCCTTAAAGGTTTGTGAGACTTCTATTTGTGAAATAATGAGTATCTGCACACCTGTTTTTTATTAACAGTTTAAGGGCCATAAGAAACTTCACAGACAATAGTTTCCGCACACACATGCACACATATACGGAAAGTATAATGGAAATGAACACAAAAAGTCCTACTCTTCCATCGCGTAGCCTCTATACGGTGGAGGAAGCTGGTAACAATACACAATGCTCGTGTGGTGGCTCACAATGGATCTGAAAGAATAGCCGAATGCAACGGCCGTGAATGCCGTATAAAAGAAGTCACTTCTGTATAATTGTGTAAATAAAGGACACGCTTTTCAAACGCCATGCAAAAGAGAAGAATTTTTAAGCGTACTGTTGCTTGCTAACGTTGCATGTCCATTTCGTTATTATATGAGCGGGTGAATTTTAATTAATTAATACCAACCACCGTCGACATGTAGTGTGAATTTGGTGTGGGATTATACCGTGAACAGGTACAATTCGACCCTCGAGAATTTCGTTAAAATTCCGTATTCTTACTTGCTGAAGAGAAAAAAGAATGTTGTCATTCCAAGTATGAGTTCGTTTAATATTTCTTAAAAAATTATGCATTTAAAGTTCTGCAATAAAACTGGGCATATTTACTACTTAATACTATATAGCTATAAGATTACATTAACATACCTACTAAATAACTTTAGCTGTAATCTCAGAAACCCAAAAATAGGGGAAAATCAAAATTGCGAGTATTAAGAAAAGGTTACAATAGTAAAAATAATAAAATAAAAATTGCTTCGCAACTACAACAAAAGTTTTCAGGGATCCTCAGCAACACACTCTATTGCGGTGAATTACTGTGAAATGCGCAGCTAACAACTGAAAAAACACTTAGATTTTACTGTTTTTGCTATTAATGTAATTTGTAAAAAGCTGTCTGTCCTTATAATGTTCAAAAATTTAAAATTTTTGATATAGTTAATAAGGTCTACGTCACTTTCGAGTTAACCAGATATGACATATCTTTCTGACTTACAACTACCTGTACATTTTGATTCAGATAGTATTCTGAAGGCAGTTTTACGTACCAATAACTCACCACCCCAAAGAAATAATATTTTCATGAAATAAATGAAGTAGGTGAATCCTCATATATATTTTTTTTCATTTAGTGGCAGTATACAAGTGGCGACTTTACTACACTTGTTAACGCCCATTCAGTAAATTCTAACTAGATCTCTGGTGTGAGCTTCTAGGTAAAACATCAGATTTCCATTTTAAAGTAAGCAAGTGGTGATTTGAAAAAAGCTTTCTATGTCCTTAATAAATATTAATTAATCCGAATAAACTGTTGTTTTAAGTGGTTCCAAAGAAAATTTGAATCAAACAGTAGTTTAACAAGCATTTTTTGTTTTTGCTTACCAAAGAATGCAGTCTGAACTTGAAAACAATCCATATTATACGCAAAGCCGCTGTTCTTTATTGGAATAGTAAAACATGTTTGGTTGAATGATTCTGCAATTAATACTTTAATAAATACTTGGTCGCTTGTAAGAAACGAAAGGGCACATAGTGGTATGCAGATTTTCTATTATGTCACTTTCCTTTCTGGACAAAAATGATGTAACTCAATATTGGTGCCGGAGTCGCTTGCTTCTTTTTAATAATGGCAACAGCAGTGATATTATTATTAATATTACTATTATTATTATTATCAAATGATTAGTACAGAAATATTTATAATTGAAAGAACTATTTTTCCAATATAAACCAACCTAAACAAAGGATTTTTAATTTGTCCCAGTTTCATATTTGTATTCCTAGTTCAACTAGTATAACTATTAAATACTTAATTATATTTATATTTGGCATGAATTCTGATATTGTAATACATTCTGCAAATGTTAAGTAGTATAACAGTAATAGCCTGTGAAAATTCTGAGGTAAATTTTATAAGTCTAGTATTATCTATAAGATTTATTCAAATACGTCATTTTGCGCACACAACTGTAATTAGATCCTGAATTTGAAATGATTACTGCACAAAGTTTACTATTTATGAATGACATGATTATAGAATTGGAAAGGCAACACGGACTGTATGTAATTTAAATCAAACAGACACAATGTCACAATTTGACACAGAAATTGAGAGCGCAGACGGAGAGACAGATTGTGCAATTAGGGAACTTGAAACCGCTATTTTTTTTTTTTTTAAACGAAACAATTGCACGTTAGACAATTTTTTAAATATACATCTTCAAATTTTTTTCTTTAAAAACACTAATTTCAGAAACCTGTAAATCCGTAGTAATTCGAAACTTCTTTCGAATATGAAATGGTTTCCAACCCTATCATCCTAAACATTACGTTTTTTAAATACATAATATATTAGTTTTTTAGTGCTAATAGGTACACTTCTCGCAGGAAAAATCGGGACACCGGCAATCAAGAATTTTAAAATTTGTTCGGTGTAAATGCAGCTTTAAACAGAAATATAAATATATAGAGAGAAAAAGGTTTATACATTGAATAAACACATTGAAGTTTCGCTGGCGGCGTTTGTTTTAGAAATACCGCATACGGAAACACTCATGCCAAAAAAATACGTAACAAAAAAGTCTCTTAATAGACGGCTTCATTTAAAAATATGTATGTACTTAACTAGTTTGATGTTATGTAGAAATAATTCTTTTTTAAGAAAACATATAGAGGTCGGATTTTAAAATCATATTACTTATTAGTGCTGCTTTGATATTAGTAACTTGGTTCAATTTATGATCGCAAGTATTACTTCCGCAATAGACAATATATCAATCCGCCTCCTTAGTTTCGGAAAAATGTGATTTTCATAGATTTATTGATTACACTATTATTGATGTATTAACTATTATTGTTATTTAGTATTATTCTTAAATATTGTAATACTATAAAGTTTTCTTCTATGTATTAAAAAATTTAAAAGGTTATTTACAAAATTCTTAAACCAATTAAGTTCGCAAAGATATTATTTATATTATTAACCCTGCGTTTAATGTATATTCAATAAATATATTTTAGCTATGACCTGTGTAATCCAATGCCGTTGTTCTATTTTCTTGAAATATGGCCAACACTTGATCTGTTTGCAAACTGTCTTTAGATAGGTAATAGTAATGAGAAAGTGTTAGATATATCAAATTCAAAAATATTTTAGCACTAACTGAGATTGATGAACAATATGCTTTCTTACAATGTTTGTTATGGTATATAAACACAACAATATTGTAAATAATTGTTAAGGCAAGTTCTTCTTTTCTAACACAAGTAAATGCTTCATTAATATTTGCAACGCAGGTTCGTGAAACAGCAATTTGTTAAACTCCACAAGAAAATGATTAATAAATAGCAATTAATGGGTATGTCAGTCACTAATTTTAATTAATTAAAACCTAAAATAATTCTTTCACTTTTCTACTAATCTGTTTAAAATTCTATATTCTCTGTAAGTAGCTAGTAGCAATAATTTGTGGAATATTATAATCCTTTTTTATTAAAGGATTATAAACATTTTCTCCAAATAATGTTGTTAAAATTCTACCATATGTTCTAATAAACATGAAATAAGCTAAATATATATTTTTAAATAAAGCCGTCGACTCAATACTCTTTCGTATTACTACAATTATTTACGTGGATATTTCCTTGTTTATTTTCTTTTTTTATCATCAAAGAACACGCCGCGCCGTCATCGAAACTATAATGTATTTTACTATTCAATGTATCAAGCTTTTTCTCTCTATTTATGTTTCTGTTTAAACCTTGAATTAATTCATCCTGTTGTAATGTAAATACGTTCCCTAAAAGCTTTATTTACACCCAAAAAAATTTCAAATTCTCATTGTCCCGATTTTTCCTGCGAGAAGTGTACGTAATAAATTAATAAAAAGAATAAGAACATTATAATAATAAAAACTAACAGGAAACTTGCTCCTGCAATATACTGAACAAATACAAACGCATTGTACATTACATACTCCTATACATTGCATAGACAAGCTAGCTAAAGAAGCTAAACAGTTACCCTATATGCAAGCACGTTCGCATTGAAGTCGAAACCCTTCAACTATGCCATTTACTACGTCTACCTATATCTACATGTCAATCAAGCCAATTTCTCTAAACTAACATTGCGTGTACACTTCGTTACATACGGACGAGCTTTAGTCAATTGCTGGTGATGAATTGAACGTAGAATTACCCTGGGTAATATAATTCCCTCCGAACAATGCTAATAATTCGTATTTCATTCCGTTACAATACGTATTTTTTCATACACGCACGCGACCCATGTATGTATGTATATTCCTAATACTAGTTCTTTACTATTTTAAAATTACTGGTTCGTTATTAATTCTAATGTATTAGAGTAACTATTATGTTAAAAAGATTTTTTTTAAAAGAATTTAAGAATGCACCACTACAGAAATTGTTTCAATAATAGGTATTTTCTAAAAACTGTAAATATATTTTAAAAGCTCCGTTTAAACATTTTTTCCAAATTCTTGAAAACATCGGTTATCAATCCAATTCATAAAGAATTGTAGACATGATATCGCAAATTATCGCCCAATTGCTCTAAGTTCTATTTTTTTCAAAAGTGTTCGAATACGCCATGCTTGCCAGGTTGCTAAGTCATTCAAGTTGTAACAATATGATCTCGGATAGTCATCATGGCTTTTGGGCGGAGGCACTCAACCATTACTACTGTTCATTCATTTCTGAACGAAGTTATTAATTGTTTAGACGCTGGTCAGTGTCCAGTCCGGGGGTGTTCTGTTACTTACACCAACTTTTGTTTGCATTGACCATGGGATATTGATGGGAAAGCTCGAGTGTTATGGCGTGAGGGGATTGTTGCCGATTGGTTTCAATCATTTTTGTCTGACCGTGCCCAGTACGTTAGTTTCTTTTAGATCAGGAAATGTCAACTAGCATTTTTATTCTTCTGTTCTGCCGCCGTGTTTCGGGGTTCGGTTCTGGACCCAGTAGGGGAAGGTGGGGCAAGATGGGAACATTAAGCTTTAGAACACTGCATCAGGATTGCAAATTGATACACAAGGTTCTAAGTACGCTTGTTGTAATCTTTAAATATTTATCTGCTATTGATGAATTTACAGTTTTTCGATGTGTGATTGTGAGAAAATTTTAAAAAGAAATGTGTAAATACATCATCTTGCCCCACCATGGGGGCAACCAGATAAGTTAAGAATGGGTCGTACCATAACTCTAGGCAATAGGTAAAAAAAAATAGATTCTTAAAATATTCTTAAAAACATGCAGGGACAAAGCTTAAACTCTTTAAAGCGGAACTACTTAAAGTAAAAAAAAATACAATAACGATAAGAATATTAAACTTAATCTTCACAATTGAGACAATAGAAGACGAACTCATCCACGTTATTCGCACAGCCTCCATGTACTCAACCTCGGCATCCATGTCATTGTATCCATACTTCCCCTTACAATACTAACATTGAGCGTCATCTTCCTCAATAGAAGAACTTGATTATTTCCTTGACGTTTTCTAAAAATCTATCTCTTTACTTTCCTTACAAAATTCGGCTTCTTGATCTCTTCTGTTTTCTTCTTTGTCATTTTTCTTTTTCCTTTAACTCTCCCTCAGCACTTCTAGTTGCGTTAGGGATTCTCCAGACTTCTATTTTCTTGTAGCAGATTTTTATACGTAGTGCTTGTAAGGATTGTTGTCTTTCCCTTGTTACGCTTTGATTGAACCTGTACATTATTCCTAACATGAGAAATATGCATTATGTCTTCGAGAAAGCATAATGCCATAACGGACCAGACTGAAGAGTGAGATAATGAGGTCCCCATGTTGCCCCATACCAATAGCCCCATCTTGCTTCTTTGGGACATTTTCTGGTTATGTTATAATAACATATTAAATATTTGAAATAAACAAATACCGCACTATAGAAAATACATGCAATACATGTCAATTAATAAGCACAAAAAAGTGTAGTTGTAAATCATTTACTTATGCTTCCGATACTGGCCATTGAACTCACCATCAAAATAATAACGAAATTCTGGAAATTGCAAAGTTCACGCACAAACAGGAATAACTTTGTTGTTACGACTAGTAAAGTTTCCTACATTACAACAAACATAAAACAGCACTTGTCAATATTAGGACTGCTATTATTTGACAGATGCTTACTGCCGTTTTGTAGATAAGAGGATGTCCATGCCTCGTGGCTCCATCTTGCCTCACCCTCCCCTACTGTTTTTACCTTTTATTAACGACATAGTGGAATTCATTGACTTTTTTTGTTTTTATATGCCAAAGACACTAATGCTAGTCTCTGGGACCGATTGCGCAGATTCGTGATCGCGCAAATTTCTCCTGGTCGAGCTGTGTGAATGGTTTCAACCAACGTAATAAACTGATGCACATTAACGTTTCAAAAACTTTTTTTCGCTTTCTTTCACACTTCTCAATCGAGGATGAATTTTGATGTGAATATTACCTTGAATGGCAACCTTTTAAAACGCGAAACTTCCACTAACCTGCTTGGAGTGCTTTTGGATAAAACACTTGGCCGGTACAATCAAGATGTATTCACGAGGGCGACAAAGTGGTGGGTCTCTTTTATGATATTAGCAAGGCATCTGACAACATCAGCCATCAAATTTTATTAAGTAAATTGGAATCAGTCGGTGTTAGGGGAATAGCTCTTAAATACATAAAATCCTATTTGAGTGGCAGGCGTCAGTATGTCAGTGTCAGAAATGTCGAACAGGGTATAGAGAAAGAAAGCTTATCGTCATTTTCGTCGATCACACGGGGTGTTCCGCAGGGATCCATATTGGGCCCTACATTGTTTTTGGTGTACGTGGCAGATATGCCTGATGTGTTGGAGATGTGTTTTCTTTACCAGTATGCGGATGACACATCATGTATACTAAGGGGCACCGATTTTGATAGTGTGTCGCTATTAGGTAGCACCGTAAATAAGGGCATTAATAACTGGTGTACTAAAAATACTTTACAGCTAAATATAGATAAATCCGCCGCACTATGTTTTAACAACAAAACAAATTCCAGCATTTATTTCAACTTAAATGGGAAATCGGTTCCCAATGTTAGTAAATTTAAGTTCTTAGGCGTAACATTGGATGATTGTCTATCATGGGACGAACATATTGAGGTTTTGGTAAAAACACTTAACTCCGCCTTTTACGTTGTTCTAAGCTTGCGTCATACGGTGGATGTCGGTGTCTTAAAATCTTATTATTTTGGCTACGTATACTCTAAGATAAAGTATTGCATTCTTGCTTGGAGATCTTCAAAAAATTTACACGAGTATTTAAAGCACAAAAGAAAATTATAAGATGCTTGTTGCATAGGCCAGCTGGTACACCATGTCGTCCATTATTTAAAGAGTTAGGTATTCTACCATTACCAGCAGTTTATTTATACCAACTAGGCATTTGGGCATATCAAAATTATACACATCAGAGCAAGAATTGTACATACTAGAAAACAATGGTTACTAGGGGCGCGAATGATCTTACTATACCACGTCACAAAACAGCACGATTCGAGAGAGCATCAGAGTATAGAGCAATCAAAGTTTATAATAAATTACCAGAGTGCATAAAAAATAAACCAACTGTCAATCAATATAAGATTGCTCTAAAAAAGTTATTGATTGACAAGTGTTTCTATTCATATGAGGAATTCTTTGGGGTGTCACTGTGACATTAGAGGGATGAACCTCTGGCTTGTACTGCGCGTTCGCAGCTATGTATTAGTTATTTTTATGTATTTTTTTTTGGTTCTTTGTTTTGCCAGTTTAATGTTTTTGTATGAAATGGCATTCAATTGTTATGCTTGACAATGCTTATATCATTTTATGATCTACAGCAACAAAAATTATTATTATTATTATTATTATCATTGCCGTGAATTAATACATAGTTTAAATACATCGTGCTATCAGATCCGGAATCTTAAGGCAGTATTGAATCACAACTGCTTGGTGACATTTTATTACGATCAGGTTTTTCGCCAGAATGTCCTATGGTATTGTCTTTTAGGATTCTTCGCCGCATGCGCATGATTTTTTTCTTGCCCAAAAACGAATAATAATGAAGCATTCAGACCATGGTAAAAGAAATTTGGTTATTGCCTCTGCCTAGTATATATATTTTAGAAACCATAGTGTATGTTTATAACCGATAAATTTCAGTTAAATTCTGATGTTCATGCATACAACACGAGAAGTAGAGCAAATTTCAGATTGCCCCTAGATCGATTCAAAATAACTAAGAGATCTCCAATTTCGATAGGACTTCGCCTTTTTAACTTGTTGCCCGATGCTATTAAGGGACTGCAAATCTTGAGAGAGAGAATTAAGAAGAGATTTAACTCTACTTTGCGAAATCTTTGCTTAAAAATGGCGTTTACTCGCTGGACGAATATTTGGTTATTACAGGAGTACAATAATGTTTAGTGTCTTTTTATGTTAATTTTATTTCTAGTGATAAGAAAATCAAGAGATAAGCAAAAATCTCAATCAAAGTATTACAGGCAATTATTGGCTGACATGTTTGATATAGTTTAGAAACATGGAATATAGGTACATCTATATAATTAATTCGCGAATATGTAATAGATAAGTTTCCGAACGCAAAAGAATTCACCAATTCACCACAAGCCTGAGTACATACATACGTGTATAAATTAAGAAACGCACATAATGTGGGTACATAGTACACATACATATTTTATGGTCCCCGAGATATTGTTCTCGCTGAAAGAGATAATGAAAACGGGTCTAACTTTGGAAAGCCGAGGCATGAAATAAAAAAATCATTATCGACATTCATTTGTTGTGGTATGTATTGTTTACTGGAAGCCTCTATATGTCATCGCGCACTCAAATTAATACACAATGGCCGCGGCGAGAGCGCTTTGTTATTCGGCCGCATTGTGTCCCTGTCAATTAACCTGCATTGAACGACTATTCTGAAATATCCAAGACAATACGTGCCGGCCTCGCCTGGACGAAGCTACCAACAACTAAATTTCCCTACGAGTTATAATCTATCGATAACCAGCGATGCAATAACATTTCAGCCCTATCCGTACCTGTTATCATCCCCCGATATTAATAACTTACATTAATAATAGATCACTCTTGTTAAAATTAGTAAGATTCCGATATAACACGTGTTTATATATCCATATTGATAGTACCGATAATAAATATGCGTACATGTGCTTAAGAATTATCATGTTAATTTATCAGACCAGTATGGATAATAATTGTTTTATAATTTTCTAAAGATCATTACAGGAAATAAATATTGAACAATTGGGCCTCATATACGAATTCATTTTTTATTTGTCCATTATATTTTAAGAAATATTAACTGTTGACCTGAAAACCTGATTAAGAAGGTGTTTAAATCAACTCGTGTGCTATTCAATGTATGATTCCAGGTTACAAATAATATGGTAATACAAAATATCTTGAACCATTTGAAAAAGAAAAATTAATTTGAAGGTATACCATATAATAGCGACGAGTTTTTAAGTGCTCTGTATTTGATTCGAATAGTCAACACTGAATACTCATGTCTTTGTACTTGGACTTAAAATTAAATATTACACTAATAATAAAGGTACAAAAGAAAGCTTAATTTACACAGATTGCTGGTAACATAATTTAATTAGGTACATTTAAAGTAAATATCAGTAATTAGTAACATTTGAATTAATTTGGGTTAATTTCATTGGATATCAATCCGAGTACCGTTAAAGTAAACGATTTTTTATCATTCTCACACGATGCAAAACGTGAAAGTTCAGACTTCATCACAATAAGTACTACTCAATATTATAGGTATTTGCTCCTTATGAAAGATTACATATAACTAATTCCATTCTGAATTACATCCCACTTTTAAAAGAAATACTTGTATAGTCTCTTATTGTTTACTTTAACGGAATAAATTAACAGTAATCCGGTTATACCATAGTAAAATCATTGAATGTCTAATACTCTATGAAATTCTATTGACAACTCTTTAAAAATTTTATCGATCTTGCCATGTATCGCATGAAAAGATACGTCACCTTCATGCTCAAAATTGAGCTCTAAGCTTACTAATGTCCTTATTAAGAACGTTACCAACTTACTCTGCAGCCAGGGCAAAAAAATACATTACCTATAAGGCAAGTTACTCAAGTGTACAAACAACTTTAGCTAATGTCCAATATGGAAAAAATAAGGAAAAAAAAAGAAAAATAATAAGTATAAAAATTAACAGAAATTTGATAGCTATACCTTAAGGAAACGGGTTTTGCATTAAAAGGGCAAATACAAATGACAGTATCACAAACAACTTGGCTAAGTATAGCCTTAAAATTTTAAAATTACATCAAAAGTTGAAAAGAAATATAAAAGTTTGAGCACTTACTTTCATTTTATTTACAACCATAGAAGAGTATCGGGTGTTGATATTTATTATATAAATATGACATATTATTAAATGCACGTTTCCCCTGCTTTCTTCTAATAGAATACACGGAGAAAAACAGAAATTGTCAATTCAATGAAATATCTATTGAAACAGGCATGCGCAAACAAGCGGCGATGCTAGCCGCCGTCCTGATGATCATAGTTCCTGTAAGATATATTCAGTAGCACTAGACGTGTACACAAAAAAGTAACTACTCAATTTGAATATAAATGCATCACATTGCATATAACATAACTTCCTATCTAAGCAAGAAGATGATGTATTTATATTGAGAATAAAATTTGTTCAGTTTTCCAAACCCGTGAATTTGTTAGACGAAACAATTTTTTATTCAAATGTAATCAATATACTAAAATCATTATGAACATATAATATTTTCACCACAAAAATTATTATTTTAGATTTGAGTAAATAGATTTTATCACCTGGAAACTATCATATTTAGGCATTGATAATTTATGTACATTTGATAGAAGTATATAAAAGTATTATTTGAAGTATTGCCATTTTTTGCTTCCCAAATATAAATATATTGAAGTGATAATACTTACCTGCTTAATCTAAGCATTTCTACTATTCTTCAAGGGTAATAATTACCTACTAATTTTGTGTCTGTAACACCAAAAAAACCTTGGTACGGGAAAATTAATAAATAAAGAAATATTATGTAGTTAAATAAACTGTCATACTTTATAGTTTTACAATATTTGGGAGAAGGTAGCGTATCGAGGTACTGCAGGAGTGCGCATGGGATATTGATGTGTAGAGGTATAGATGTTATGCGTATCCGTCGTTGCGACCGGGGTTCTCGGGATACTTCCCACTCAATGCCTGGGCCTGGTGTCTAGTCGGCGTGGGTTACTTATAATAATTTGCTGGTATTACCTACTGACAACTAATAACTAATAAATACCTACGTATGTTTGTTAATGTACACACCTACCATGTTCATATATTAGCGACACAATGACGCTGACTCTAAGTATTATTTCAAAGTTTTTTAAACCAGCAATCCTTTAATCTTAGATAACACGTACGTACTTACCTTACGAATATTTTAATGGTAGGATATGTGCATCAGTCCCATTTCACCCCATTCTTTATGTAGCTGTGAAACGGCTGGGGTACCCATTTAGATTTACTTACACTCACAACTAACAATACTGTTTGCTGGTCAATCAAAGTGACGCTAAGTAAAGCGTATATATATATGCAAAACTCCCTAAACCTTCCTAAAAAAGAGGGAACCAATCACAGATAAGTTTTAGTGCAATAAATGGTGGGATAAAATTCGTTTCAAATGTTTCAATACTGTGGTAATTTCAATTTGACATTTCATGTTTTCAGTATAAAACATTTAATAGTTTTATATAGTAATTCATTATACCAAACGTATAAGAGATTTTATTTTGAATCTACAGATTTTCTCACTATGATTGCATAGATTTATTCCTTACAACAATAACAATGTTCATTTGGAGGGAGAACAATTCAATGCAAATATTTATACTATTTGTTCTAAGAGTATATTGTGTTTTCAGAGAATTTACTCTTATATTCTGACCAACAAGATTTAGTTCATTTAAATACATATATATTAAGTTTCGATTTCTGAATAATTGAAAATATTCAGATTGATAATAGATTTTTTTGTGTGTGTTATTCCTAGAAAGAATAATTTCTTCAACATGATTTTTTGGCAATGTGATAGTTTTACATCAAAAATGAAATGATAGCATGTGCAAGAAATTTTATTAACATGTAGTACGAAAAATAATAATAGTGTGTTTGGCGACCCCGTAGCTGACTACACTCCTGTACGCTTCTAGGCATCGACAAGTGAGATGGCGGATATCTGCCTGTGGCACCTCGTTCTAAGCAATTTGAACTTCGGAGATTAACTGTGCCAGAGTCTGTCGAGGATGGAAAGTGGACAGTCTCCTTCCCATGATATCCCACACGTGTTCAATAGAGTTTAAATCCGGTGAACGGGGTGACCACGGCAAAACATTAACGGCTGCCTTTTGGAGAAAGTCCATAGTTTGACGAACAATATGAGGACATGCGTAGTAAAGGTAGTAAAGTGATTTGTAGGACATCATCGACATAACGCGCAGCTGTCATACCGTCTTGAATAAAGAAAGGTGGTGATTGGCTAGCATAGGTAATAGCCCCCCAAACCATTACTCCAACAGTCCTGTGTAGATGCCTCTCAACAGCAAACCTTATAACAAATATTATGACGCTCTTCACGCCGACGTCTTACTCTTTTGCGGCCATCGTATAACAGAATCGCGATTCATCGCTGAAGACCTATCAATGCCGCCGTTCACTGCACCAGTTCAAACGTTGAAGACAGTGGTCCGCAGTCAAAGGAAGCACTAATCGTGAATGGTATGAAAAAAGTCCAAAGGCTCGAATGCAGTGATATAGTGTAGCATAGTAACAGGTCTATCTTCTTCTCCAACCATTGGTCAGCAACTTGACACGTAATAGCAAAACGGTCTCGTAGAGCTAGTTGTCTGAAGCGCCTATCTTAACGTTTTGTGGTACACCTCGGTTGGCCAGTTGGTCTTCTTTGTGTTCCTCTATCTTCTTCAGTCCACGCACGCATTACCTGCATTGCAGTACAATTAACACAGCGGCCAATTTCGCGATAGGACAAACCAACATCTCGATAGGCAACAATTCTACCCCTGTCAAAGTCACTAATATGGTGTAATTTGGGCGTCTTCGAACTCTAGGCGTTTGATTAGGCTTAACACTCATAGACGAAAACGCAATAACTAAACTAATCAACTGTGATAAACAGATTTCTTCACAAAAAAACTAAGAGATAAAAAGTTCCCATTCTTACCATAGCTTACTTTAAATATAGTCATTTTGATGCCAAAAAATCAAGTTGAACAAAATATTCCTTCTGGGTGTAACATTTCTAATATCGCTAATTGTAAGTATATATTACCGCTAAAAGATTGTATAACAACACTTTGTTCTAAACTGGGTGTCTTTTCTTGGGTTTTTGTAAATATTGTTTCTACGTTGTAAATATTTTGCAATTTTGATATTAAAAATATATTATTTACCTGGTAAGTAAAAAGGTATGTTATGGCCGTATCTGACATGCATTCAAATTATACCAAATATACATTGTTACTGTAGTAAAATAGTAGAACTAGCATCTTTACAAGAAATTTCTGTACTCACACAATACATTCAATATATTTGCCAGTACATGGGTAGAATAGAAAAGAGGATGAGATTTGAAAAAGCGTAATTTCAACATTATAATTGCATTAAATTAATTGTAATTTTGGTAAGGTCAATCCAATAATTTTAATAACCCTCATTTTACTTGAATTTTTGGGTTTGCTAAATTAATAAAATAGAAATAACACTTAGATTCATTATAATGTGAGAGGAATATGACGTAATACCATTTCAGCAGAAAAATGTTAAAAAGTTGATATAGTTTAGTAGTTTCGGGCATATTCATAATGCATATGTAAATCTTTTGTTTTTTGTTAAGTTTGCCATAAAGCGCAACATTTTGAATTTGTTATTTGAAATATTTTTTCCGCTTTACATGAAAACAATACCAATTCGCTGTTACGAATAAATTGCTTCATTGGAAACGACATTCTTCGACTCAAAATAGTTATATAGTTGTTTGAATAATATCTTAATACCTTAATTCAGCTAATCTATAATATACAAAATATAATTGTATAGCCATCTAATCAAATATGTTAGACTAAACTAATTATTATTTGTTTTAAATAAATACCTATGACAAAATATATTTTGTTACTTTAACACATCTTTTTTTTTGCGTAGAACCAACCCGAAATCAATTATGATAACTTTTTTACTGTTTTGAAACCTCATTTAATGCCAACAATTTTTAAAATAACCGGAACATACATATCACTCGTATATTCTTATGTATGTACACCGCAGTGTGAAACTGAAAATTTATTGGATGTATCAAATCGTCGCACAAAAGAAAGGAATAAAAGTCGGGCGCTCATCTCACCCTAGGAAACCCAAAAATACGAAGCACCCCGCCTACGAAGTAAATAAAATCTAAAATAAAAAAAAAGCAAGGCATTCCCGAAAAATAAAACACATGTCTCCCCAACGCAGAAATAAATGACAATACTCTCTGTATATGTACGAAGGGTGCGACCGCCATATTGGCAAACTAATGACCTACCACCTATTGTCGGGCCTTGTGTGTTCCATCACAGGTTCTATTGTTGAAAGTGTAATATCGTGCTTTTTCCATGCATGGCTTGGGCTCCGTTTATTTTTATGTTCCGCCTATATCTACACGTTTGTTTGTATAGCAATTATATTTTATGACTTAATTCGTGTAAGTGCATCGGCGCGTAACGTAATTAAAGTTATAGTTGAAACCAGTAGGACACTTTTTTTCTTCTCTTTATTATTTCAAAATAAAAGACGACAAATAAGCCATAATTCTGGTAAAAATTTGAAAATTTGTTTCGCATAATCACACATGATATTTGAGACATTCAGACTTATTTCTTTACAAGCCAAACACCAAAGGAATATTTTTTTGATCTATGAATATAGACCTTTTTTTGATTTTAGCAGTGTTTTAAAGATATTCCGTTGCCTCAAGATAAAAAAACTCACCCAGTATAGTATTCCCAAGAAGAGAAACAATAAACAGGTGTATCTAAATTAGAACAAGATCCAATTTCACTATAATAGTTGGAAAATTACTCATAAGCGGAGATTGTCAAACGCAATCCCTGATTTGAATAAATAAGGGTTTTATTTATTTTACTACTATTTTTATTAAATGTAAACCTAACAACATAATTCAGTCAAAAGTATTTTACAATCAATGTTGTAAATTCTGCAAGAATACTTGGTCTCTTTACAAACTGTCTTTATGTAGCACATGTTTATTAACAATTATTTAAAATATTATACGTAACAAACATTATAAGAAAGCATATTGTTCGTCAATCTCAGTTAGTGCTAAAATATTTATTTTTGAATTTTATACATTTAATACTTTTTCGTTGCTACTGCCTGAAACTGTGTTACAGACCAAAAGTGTTATATATATGCTATATTTCAATAAAATAGAACAACATTGGATTACACATGCGATAGTTAAGATATTCTATTTCTTGAAAATACAATAAATGGAGGGTTAATAAAATAAATAATTTCTTTGCGAAATAAATTGCTGTAAAAATGTTGTAAATAGTCTTAAACTGTTTTTGGTAATTTTTTAAAACATACAAAAATATTTTGTAGTAATACAATATTTAAGAATACTAAACAACAACAATAATGAATACATCAATAATAGTGTAATTAATCAATGTGAAAATCACATTGTTCAAAAACTCAGGAGGCTGATTGACATATTGTCTATTGCTAAAGCAATATTCGTGAGCATATATCAAACTAAGTAACTAATATCGTAGTAATAGGTAATATAATTGTAAAATTCCATCCCCATATGTTTTCTAAAAAAAAAGAATTATCTCTACATAACATCAAACAAGTTTAATACATATATGTGTATTTCTAAATGGTGCCGTCTACTCAAGAGGCCTTTTATTTGTTATGTATTTTTTTTGCATTAATATTTCCGTATTCGGTATTTCTAACGAAACACCGCCACCGAAATTCCAATGTGTTTATTTAATGTATAAACCTTTTCTCTATATATATTTATATTTCTGTGTAAATTTTTAGTCTTTACCTTTGATCGCAATAATACACACAAAAAAGTGATTTATGGCTTTGATAAGTGCATACATCATCTGAAAGCTGCATTTACACCCAAGAAATTTTAAAATTCACGATTGCTGGTGTCCCGATTTTTCCTGTGAGAAGTGTACCCTTATACGAACTGGTTACAAATAGTTTAGTAAATTCACTAGAGCGATAAGAATTTCACCATAATATTAAAAAAAAGTTCATATCAACACCCTGTACATCGAAAGTAAGCGTATTAGGGAATTGGCAAGTAGGGAATCTGATTCTGAAATAGAGGTTGCTTTTAGGTCGATGAATCCACGTAGAGCGCCGGGTATAGACGGTATTACAGCTGATATTGCTTTAAGGGCTTATGAGATAGTACCGTATTTTATCGCGAAACTGTTTAATAAATGTTTAGATACAGGCATTTTTCCGGCTTGCTGGAAACGTCAATTAGTTAAGCTTATTTCTAAACCGGGTAAACTGATATGACGGATCCAAGTAGTTATAGGCCTATTAGTCTATTACTGGTTGTCGGAAAGGCATTAGATAGTTTAATTATAAATAGAATAGAATTTTTTATGCGATCACAAAACGCTATGAATGTTGGACAATATGGATTTAGTAAGGATAAATCAACTGTAGATGTGATAGATAGGGTTGTAAATTTTGTTAAAATCGCTAGGTTAGAAAAAGTATACAGTGCGATTATATTGTTAGATATTGAAGGTGCTTTTGCTAATGCCTGGTGGCCAATAATTATAGTACAATTAAAGCATAAAAGTTGCCCAGGTAATTTAGTTAGAAACGTTAGCGGTTTGAAAACGGTCTTCACGTGGTGTTTCTTTAGAAGTTTACTATCCCGATCTGTTACATTTTTGAAGTAAGGCAAGAATACGGTACCCTTAACATCTTCTTGTGCCTCCCTGTTACTCTATGATTTGGCAGGAATCGTTTTAGGATGCAAGGCTCTCTCCACCTTCTTCTTGGAGTATCCATTCGCAAGTAGGGCGCGATCTAGGAGTTCTTATGCAAGTACAGGTCTGTGTGAGTAGGTTTCCGGTACACTCTATGGCGAAGCGTTCCATCGCCATTCTTGCTGACTAACACGTCCACGAAAGTGGGGGGCCAAATAATGAACGTATTGTCCACATAACGGAACCAGGAGGAAAGTTTGTATCTGGATGTAGCCAGCGCCCTGGTCTCGAACAGTCTCGACAGGCTGAGAAGTCAGCCATCGCAGAACACGCCCTACAAAACGCCGACCATAACATTCAATTTGATGACACAAAAGGACTATCCACCACCTCACACTACCACACAAGGCTATTCCGAGAATCCATAGAAATTCACAAACATGGAAATAACTTCAACCGGAAAGAAGAAGCACGTACTTTAAACAAGACCTAGTACCCGGTGTTGCGTCATGAACTTCGACCTCACCGCTGAAGATGTTCACCGCAATTGTGAACGAAACGTACGGAAGTAATTCCACTAGACCACGGCTCAACAACCCGGGAAAACGCAACACTTTAATTAGTGTTTAGTTGAAAAACAAAAATATCAGCTGCAATAATTTGCACATATGATTAAACGTATACTAATAATCAATCATCATCGTTTTTTTTTTTTTTTCAAGGAAGGCAGAATATTTTAGAAAGAGGAGCTTTCTTCTGTAAAACGCATATTAACAAAGTTTTTCCTTTTTCTAAATCCACCCATGAACATCCTGCATAGTCCTTTTATTTCTTTTTAGAATTTCCAAGTCTCTTGTGGAACAGGAGGATGGACAATAGCCTATTAACATTACTATTGTTATTAAGAATACTTTTCCAAAAAAAAAATAGGATCGATAGCGATAAAGATTGTTTTTATTGGAAAAAAAAAAATACGAAAGAATCATTTTCAACGACAAACAACCATAATTTATGAATGAACCCTTATTTAAGTATCCCAATTCTATTTCTTTCTTAGTTAAAACAAAAGCCAAGTTAATTACAGGACCGACAAAGCTAAGTGCCCTTATTTATATATCTACATAAGGACAACAAGGAGACGTAAATAATTCCATTTCAATTGTTAAAAATATCAATAGCGCGCACCAGCAGATAACTCGCGATGTGGCGCTTTTGTGCGCTCACAGATGAATATTATAAAGGGGACAAAGATTCTACAATACAACATACAATGAACACAATACAATAGTGTTGTATTCAGTATTGTATACATATAATAGAACTATAGAAGCAAGCTTAATGCCATTTCAAACATGCTGTTATCAGCGGCCTCACTGCTAGCGCCACATGTGGCGGGAGTCGCAGCTAATTGCAACGTCTCCACGACGGGAAGCTGTAAATCTACACCCCCTACCACGGAAACGGCGTTCATATCTGGCGCTTGCTTGCCCTACTCCTGAATTAATTCACTTCTTTTTGCGATTGTACGTGCAAAATGTCAATGAAGTAAACTGGTTAAGTGATATGAACTTTTTGAAATCTTTCTGAATTGTTAAAAATGTAATATGTAATTTTAAAGTATTCAGAGATGGATGATAATATACATATAAAAGTAACAATTTTTTCTTATAAAACAAACTCTTTTTATAATACTGGGAAATAGCATCAAAACAAACATTCTAAAATATCGTTTAATTTACATTTAACTGTTTTCAAAAAAATAGGAATGATGCAGTTATGTGACCGTAGCAAAACTTGATTTATTAGTTAATTCGTGGAATAGAAGATCACAAAAAATAATCCGCTGATACAACCAACAGTAAATATAAAAGCATAGCACAAGAGCTGTTCCATATCACCTCTTTGTTCAAGTATTGCAAAATTGTAATGCAATGTATATTTTTGATGGCTAATTTTCTATATAAGTCGTATTAATACAGTGAGAAAAAGAATTCTTTGTTTTTAATATATGCATATTCATTAACAACCAATTTTTTGTCTATAGAATATGCTTAATAACAAAAGTTTAAGAGTTAACGTGGATTGCACTAAGCATAAGTATCCAGAAACGCTTAAAAGTTAAAATACAATTGATGAAATTTAATTCTTCTAATACAACCTATGTCCTCGAAATAAAGGAAATGTGAGGTTAAAAAAATAACGAAATTTTATTCGGTTCAACAATATTATGAAATCAAATACAGCCAACGCTTTTGTGACCGCGTCAGTTGCCCTCCGCATTGAAGTTGATTCGGAGGGATCAAACCACCATAGTGCAATAAGAGTCGCCATTTTAATGATTGCAGTTCCTCTGAGATATTTGAGATAGTTGAACTTTTAAGAAATTGCAAGCGCAATAAGGTTCTAGTGCTATACCTGATGAATTTAATAATGCCAAGTGTTCTGAAGAAAGGGCGTGTAGTAAAACCTGTTCATTACTTATTTCTAGATGTCAATCCGACCTTCTTCTCACTATGACGAATTTAAGTTTATATCAAGTCCACAAAAAATCAAGCCACAGACGGTTGAGTAGTGTGAGTTAATTAGGATGAATGGATTGGGTGACTGACAACGTTGCAAGTGACCTGGTTAGTTTTCAAGAAATACAGCAATTCGATCCAAGAATTCGACCGAAATCCATATGGAGCCAGCTTCAGAATTCAACCTAAATCGGGGCTCATCTTGTATTCCTCACGATCAAACTACAGAAACAAAAGAGTGACTTGAGCAGTCTTTAAATGGTATTCAAAGTTACGACAACACTGAAGATTCGAAGAAAGACTTATTTTTTAAAATGAAAAGCCTGTTACTGAAGGTCGCCGCAGTATTCATGATTTAAGTACACGGTACAAAGGTAAACTTGGACGATATGTAGGTAATCTATACGGTGATCGTTCAAGTTTATTTTATACCACGGTACATAATAGACTGGCAATGCATTGTTTGCAAGTGATTAAAGTTGGAAACATCTAACAATAAATTTCCTCTAGTATAAATGTGCGATGCTGTACAGGTAATAGTTCCTGATGAGGATTATGACCGAACTAGCCAACAAAACATGTTTGTACTTCACCTATATTACCAAAAAATAAGACAGCTAAAATTAAAATAAATTACCTCCGCATAAAGGAATTTAAATATATAAGTTAAAGACAAATTATAATTTTAATCAATAAATATTTTATACACACTGTACGAAGTCAGGGTGCATTTACATCTCATCTTAGGTAAGAATACTTGATCCTGTTATGTGATGTTATGTAATTACATGAAAGGTGATGTATTTTTACCTAAAATAGAATGTAAATTCATCACAACCTCTTGCAATATATAAATTTATAGCCTTATTCATAAAAATATACTAAACCGGTTTTAAACGTCTATTAGTAAAAATTGGGGTCATTCATAAACGGCTTTTAAAGGTTGGGTTACAAAAATACGGACAGTAAGCAGTTTATAGGAAATTTAATGCATTTGTATTGCATTTCTACGCCGAATCGGTGATTTCCAGATCATATCGTTAATGCAGGGCACGTATTTTGTAAATATGGAATTATTGAGTTTAAAAAGAAAACGTAGCGTGAATTAGTTAAAACAAGATCAGGTTATTAGTATTGATACCATGTAAGATGGTGTTTTACGTAGATGATTTTATGTAAACACATGAACTAAAGTTAGGTGATACTTTGATATGTCAAATACAAAATGCTTAGAAAAAATAAATAAGGTGCACTTGATTTTAAATATGTATCTTTAAAGACGATAAGCAAACTTTTATATACAGATATGCATATGGACATTTTGTGGTTCTAAATGTGTAATTGTTAGTAACCTAAAACTTGTTTTCACAAACGAATCAAAGCAAGCCGTATCGTCTAAAATCGGTTGTTCGGGAGCACAAGAGCCTTATAACAGTTTTGTAGCACGTAAACGTTTATCAATGATGTTTTTTCCCCACACAATGTTATAATGGCTTCATAAGGCCTTCGTAACTTTTTATGAATAAGATCGTTAGTTTATAATATTTAAATCTATGCTAGATAGCATAATTATTATTGTTATTATTATTATTATTATTATCACTCTAGTTATTATTCATATCTACCTCACTGTATTCTGGCTTACCTAATATGTCTTTGTATACAGCAAACTAAGTCAATAAACTAAACGCCTAATATCAATCAAAAAAGAAAAATAGAAATCATTTAGCAACAATATCTAACTTAACTACACTTCTGTTATCTCAAGTTGATGCAATAAGACCACTCCTTATATAATCCTGAAATTTATTTCAGATCCATAGTAAAATCAGCAAAATGTACAAACTCACAATACGACACAAACAGCACACATTTATGCATATTTTCTATGGGCGGGTATTAAACCAACTCTTTCAGAATCCTTCATACAATGGAACAAAAGATTCGTCAGAACAATTCGTTCCATTATATTAGTAATATTTTTTGTTTACATACTCATAAATAAACAATGCCAAAATTGGATTAAACACAATACGAATTCGCGGTATTCATTCAATTCGATTTACGTCTTAGTTCATTGTTGCCGCACAATATTTGCTAATAATCCACCAATCAAAAACAAGCGTGTATACGCTTATACGAGCGTAGAAACAGTACGTAATTATTTCAATTTCGTGGATTAATAATTAGATATATTTCTACAGTGGCGGATTTAGTACATGGAAGGGCCCAAACACAATTCAATTTTGAGAAACCCTTTGAATAGTTTTATCTACTTACCCTTACACCCTCTAGCATGTATTCTACACGCATATTTTTTACTCTACTATGCATTATACCGATGATGGTTCAAAAAAAGCGATACGAAGAAATACTATTACAACTGCCTGGTTGTATTTAAAATCTTATTAATGTTGAAGTTAATTAAAAAAAATTGAAGTAAGAAAATACTAAGAACAAAATAATGTAGTAATCTATGGATCTCAAAAAGATATGTACTTTTATATTTCATAAAACTCAAAAATTAGATCTGATTGATTTTATGGTTATTATATTAACCCAAAATATTAATAATCTTGCAATATACAGATATCGTACGTTCTCTGGCCTACAATCTATTATTTAATTATTTTGAGCTTAAGAACCGCAATGGAACGAACGCAAAACATGTCCGTACAACAAGTAAGAAAATTAACCTATTGTAATCGATTTCTTAATATATATGTATTTCCTAAAGGTGTTGGTGTCAGTTTTATGCAAAAAAAATTAAATGCTATTAAACAAATTGTTTTGAATGGTAATAAAAATACAATGCAACTAGAGCATATTTGTAGAGGTAAAACAGAATTTAGAACAAAACTAAAAGAGAAATGAGTCAAAATTTCGTTATTTTATGTCACTTTTAATGTCGTAAATAGGGCCAGTAAGATGTTGAGATTTTGAGTATGTGTTAATGTATAGTATCTGTTGAGAATAGTAACTGAAAAAAAAAAAAATAAATAATTGAGTAACTTTTGAAAAAAGGCATTTTCTTATATTGTTTTATTGAGGTACGTAATCATTATATTCCATTTCCAGAAACTACATTCACAATTTACTTCAATAGACAACGAATTTCAATATCTTAGCTAATACATATGTTCTCTCAAAAGGCATCTTAAGTAGGGATTTATATGTATATACGTGGAGGCACCCAAACAAAAAGTTGCCAGGTATCGTATAGACAGTTCTTAGTTCTATAATTACACATTTTTTTTTCATTTTTCTTTATGAATTATTAAATAACGCTCTTCGATGGTGGGCATGTCCCAATCTGTGTGCCTATCATTAACACCACTAAAATTCTTGGAGAAGAAGTGAAGATGCGAATGCGAAAAGGGTATTTTGAAGTTCATCTTATAGCTTAATGGTTGGTAGCTACCAGGATCCTTTTTTTTTAATCCCATTCCTAGCGGCCCGCTCTAATCCTTTAAGATTACCTTATATGTTCAATCCAGTTATACTACATGAAGCTGGGGTACCTATAAACGTCTTTCAGCATTGTATTAGGAAATTTTTTGACGAAATTCTTGATCAAATTTAATTTTAGTTGTAATAGTGGTAAAAGTATTTTGTTAGGCTTCACCAGCAAATATGGATTTGCTTGCATGCGATGTAATAAGATTGCCTCGTCCGACTGTCCAATTCACAAAACAAACAGCAATACTTTGCGAATCCAAGCTGTAGAGCCGATAAAATTAAACGCTATAACGTGTTTTCATATATTTTTTATTAATGTGAACAGCACGTGCAACAGGCTTAGGTTAGATTAGGGTTAGTGTGGCCATAAAAGCATGTTTTACCGCCATCGCTTCAGATCTTTATTCTAAGAATTCGCTGCCTAATTTTGCCCTCTTAATTAGACCTATCATCTTTGACGGAGGCAGGCTTATGTAATTATTTGCTCTGTGGTTCTCTGAATTCAGTTCTAAAAACCTTCTACTCGCCAGGCCGTCGCAGTGGCACAGAACATGAACTGGCTTTCCTTCCTCCTCTCAGAATCCGCTGATTCTCTATCAGTCTTGTTATACATAGGCCTGTTCAGCCTGTAATGACCGGTCACCAGATCAACTATCATTTTGAAAGTCTTCTCTGTCTTTACTCAGTAGGCCTCTTGGTAAATTCAGGCGTTTGTTACTCTAACTGCTTTACCAGTCTCTGTCCTAGTGATCATTGCTACCTGTCCTTGAACTTCTTTGTTGAACTTTCTAACTCGCGATATGGTAATACCAAAGAAAGGAAGCGTCGCTCATTCTCCTTCACATCCGTGGGACTAAAAACAGTATTAATTTCCTACAGGTACTCACATTATTTAGGGCGTATATATAAGAGGACAACTCAGTTTCGAAGCATCTGCAATTCTTTCGGTTTCAGTTTGTAAACAAGTGCTGATTAAATTGTCAACATTATTACAAATAACTTCTTTTCAGATTTCTATATACAGATATATAAACAGAGCGTACCTGGAACTAACTGCTTCCCTCCTTGCAGTGTTGATATTAATATTACTGCTTGAATTTTTGACAACTTCAGATCGCGAATTCAAGCATTCAATTCTAATTGATTCATCAGATCGGGCATGTCTTCCAAAGATGACAAATATTCTTCATTGATGTAATTTTAATCTTACTTTTGATGGAAAATCTGTAGGTCTTGGTGCAGCAAAAGTGACAGTTAGTAGAATGGTCCTTTTTCTACGCCAAATCATAGACTTAACAAATGGCATAGCAGTACCTGGAACTAATTGCTTCCCTCCTTGCAGTGTTGATATTAATATTACTGCTTAAATTTTTGATAACTTCAGATCGCGCATTCAAGCATTCAATTCTAATTGATTCATCAGATCGGGCATGTCTTCCAAAGATGACAAATATTCTTCATTGATGTAATTTTAATCTTACTTTTGATGGAAAATCTGTAGGTCTTGGTGCAGCAAAAGTGACAGTTAGTAGAATGGTCCTTTTTCTTACGCCAAATCATAGACTTAACAAATGGCATAGCAGTACCTGGAACTAACTGCTTCCCTCCTTGCAGTGTTGATATTAATATTACTGCTTAAATTTTTGATAACTTCAGATCGCGAATTCAAGCATTCAATTCTAATTGATTCATTAGATGGGTATGTCTTCCAAAGATGACAAATATTCTTCATCGATGTATGAAAAATCTATAACCTGTTCTGTTTCTGCATAATCCTGATTCGAAACATCGATAGGAATTGGTGTTGGCAAAGCTTCCAAATAAGGAACTGGATAAGGCAAAAAAACTAGTTAGGATGAGTAATTTTAATCTTCCTTTTGATGGAAAATCCGTAGGTTTTGGTGCAACAAAAGTAACAGTTAGCAGAATGGTCCTTTTTTTCACGCCAAATTATAGACTTAACAAATAGTATAGGAGTACTGTTACAATTTAACCAGCTTCTCAAACTAACAGCATATCGTACAAAGCAAATGTTAAAGCTGTCATGATTTTTTATTTTTATGTAAAATGGAGATTATATGCTTTTTCTATTAAAGTAATAATTATGCGGTTATGCTGCTGAACGGTGAGCTCTCCAGGTACATAACAAAAATTGTTGAAATCACATACGTGAAACATTGCCAAGATAAAATTGGTTTAACTGACACTACTATCATAAACTGACTTCACTTGAAGTGCATGATCTGTCTGCAATGTCTTATATACATGCGCACACTCCGGATATACATATTATCAGAATTTTCAAGGCAAAGCTGGAACGTTCTGATACTTGTAGGACGTTCAATATTTCCTAGACCAAACGGGAAATCGCAGTCCTTAAAAAAGTGCCGGAATTTGTAATTTTCCCTAAAAATTTAAAAAGTGAAGTAGGCAAATTGCACCATGGAACATAGGGAGAGAATCTATTTTGTGATAGGTAAAGTATCAACAGAATCAAATGCCATTATGAACACCTCAAATACTTTTATTACTACACAAAAAGTGATATTCAGGCTAAAATTAAGATAGCCAGAAAACGAAAATAATTTTCATTCGTTATAATTTTCAAATATTTCAACATTCCATTAGTTGCAAGAACGATGATAGTCATAAATAAAATTATAAATTTCTTGTTTATTATTTTTTTTATGAGAAAAGCTTTTGTGGCATGTCGAATTACACAAAATTTTGCTCTTTTTACAACCAAACCTGATTTAGACGGGCAGTGTTTTGTACATTGACAGCGGATATGCTCTGCCCTGTGCAGTTCCACTAGGGCCCCAGTAGCAGCTCTCCTTAACTATTTTTTTATCCTTGAGAATACCCTCTAACCAAAAAAAAAGCTAATGGCAGATACCAAACCCTGAGCGCGAATATGAGGTTTGCAAAATGCCATCCTCTGTGCTTAGCTGGTATAAGTCTACAAGTTACCCTGGTTAATGCTCAAAACGATAGAGGCTTCCTCTTACTCGATCAACATCAGGTATGGTTACTGTTACTTGTTACTGTTATTTTTACTTGTGATCGCAAGGATTCAACAGTTGCTGCTCTCAGTTTCTCAAAATCTTTCTCCAAGTCTGCGCATAAAACTGCGCACATTGCTCACTTGATGAAGTTGTTGGATTTGTCCAGAAGTATATAACATATGAATTAATGCACGACCAATTTATCCTTCCTTTCCTATCACTCAAGTCCTCTTCATTGACAGGAATACTATACATTTTGAGGATTTTTGAGATCTACACATACATATATAATTTCATTTCAGTTTCTAAAATCCTGAGCCATTTAAACCAAAACTAAGACTTCTGTCTTTTTGACGTAAATACTTTCTAATGATTTATAATATACCGCTCTAATTAAGTTTGGATGTCGATCTCGCACCATAGTAAATGGGTTACTTTCGCATCTAGGGTCCCAGCCTTATCGATAAATTTTTATTTCTTGCATGCGGTTATCTTCGCAATTTGGTCTCTCGTGTTGTTATCTTACTTAAATATAAAGTCGTAGCCTAGCCAACACCACAAGTCTAAACACGTTTAAGGGACAAACATGCGTATTCCTGGTATTCTTACTTCGCGCTTGTTCTAGGACAAACTAGCTTCTGGTTTGGCCTAGATAATACAGTATGCGGCAAAATAAACAGTACTGAAATTATAAAACGTTTATTATTTATTATTTATGTACTTACTTTACATTATATAGTGTTGCAAACATTATTCACGACGACGTCCCGATAAAACACATGTTCAAGATGCCCTCCGTGCAGTTTGAAGCAGTATTCGTAGCGTTCGCGAAGGTTCACAAAACACTCTGTGAACACAGGTTCTTGCATGGCAAGAAAACGTTGAATTTTAACCGCAATTCCGGAATGTCAGACGGTGGATTCGGTACGGAAAACAGCCTCCTTCAAGCAGTCACCCATATGTACGCATCAGGTGGTGTTAGGTCTCGTGAGTGCGATGGGTATGGGAAATCAGTGCCACGCGAAATAAGGCGATCCCCAAAATGATTGCACAGCATTGGAAGAGACTCCCTAGCCGTGTGACAGGTTGCACCGTCCTGCCGAAACCATTGTCGATTACGTGGTATGTCCCTGGCACGACAAAATCGCAGAAGATCATGCATAAATAGTGTGATAACCTGTTCTCTGTAGCGCCTGTTTCATAAACTTAGACCTAAATGCGCCGGCAACTTCTTTTAAGCTTGGACCGTTTTCGCGCCCTTTTGCTGAAGGAGGCTGTTTTCCGTACCGATCCACCGTCTGACATTCCGGAATTGCGGGTTAAAATTCAATGTTTTTTTTCTTGTTATGCAACAACCTGTGTTTGTCACAGACGTGTTTGTGAACCTTCGCGAACGCTACGAATACTGCTACAAACTGAACGGAGGGCATCTTGAACATGTGTTTTATCGGGGACGTCGTCGTGAATAATGTTTGCAACACTATATAATGTAAAGTAAGTACATAAATAATAAATAATAAACGTTTCATAATTTCAGTACTGTTTATTTTGCCGCATACCGTACTAATATTTCCTGAATTCGAGTTTGTCCTGTAACATATATACGAAACCTCTTTTTTTGTATCTATCGCTTCATAAGAGTATCCCACAGTAACACAAATACTATTTAAAAATTTGCTGAAAACATAAACAGAAGTAAAAGCGAAATGAGAGGGCCAGTATGGTAGTTTTAATCCACTAAATTGTGAGGATAGTGAGATTTATTTAAAAGATTTATCGTCACTCCTACACACTACTTAACCTAAAAGTTAACGATTTTTTCATAACTATTATTGTTCGAAAAGAGTTCCAGTATTTTGTACACCATACTGTACTTACCAACACCAACGAAATAGTCTCGATCATGTTACTATTTCGCCCTATATCTCCGCGAAACTTCTTTATCGACTGCACTGCCAACATTGCAAAAACTAGCAGCATCACACACGTACGGCGGCGCACAATGCCTTGATAAGAACAAAGCCAGCCGCGAAGACAATGACTTGTTCGCACATGTGTGTACTATGTGTGCATATAGAAATTCAAAATAAATGAAAAGCCCACATAATTGTAAGAGAGTGTAATTTGAGAACAAGCAGCAAACTCGCGTTGCCGTATCTTTAGTTCATTGTAACAGTGTTTTGTCTTGTCACAATGCCCATACAATACTGACCACACAAACATCGCGGCCATCTTTGCCAAGCCATTGTTGCCACTACAATGAGCTAGTGTCATGCGATTGTTTGTGCTCATCGCATAGAAACAAATGAAGAACGGAAACAACCGGTTCGGCTTCTATTATTAAGCAATATACTGGTGTCTCTATTCCGGGTGCTTCATAGTCGCCTTACCTTTGTTTAAGTCTAATTCCAGATTCGCGCTAATTATAATTTGGGAACCAATACAACTAATCAGAATATCCATTTACTACACAGCTGCCGAAAGTGCCTAATGAAAACTCTACACATGCCTGGCTTTACTATTTTCAATTAAAAATGATGGTATAATGCCACCTATTGCCTATCAACTATCACAAACTATACCAATACCATAATAAAAATAATAAATCTTAGATTAAATTTGACTGTGAAATCTACAGTGACAATATATGCTCTGCAATGTATGCTCTTTTTTAACAATAGTCAGGTTTACAAACATAGACACTGCAGCTTTATATCACCCTGATGGTTTCATATTGATTCCGATTTCGCATTAGTAATTCTTCTTTATGCAAATACGTTTTGAAGATCGCTTTCTAAAATACCTACATGAAGTTTTTGTTATTATTAGTTTTTTTCATAGATTAATTTTTGGTTACTGGGCTCTCTCGTCGGGGTCGTAACTTGTTTCTACGCCAAGAATTTCATTATATTTCAGATAATGCTATTGCCTAAAACTTTTTTTCTAACTTATAAATCTTTAATGCGCATATAAGAAAACATACTTTTCAGTGGTTTATGAAATGTCATTGCTGTGGTTGTGAAAACATTCGCGGTTGTAACACTTCTTTTATGAATAATTTGATTATTATCCAGGCAGCACATAAGATAATTGAACAATAGATAATTAATGTCATAATGGAGGTCGACTCAAGGTCAACTCCATACCAAAACGTTGATAGGGGATGGGGATGGTAGTTTCTCTGATAACCTACTCTGGCGCAGTAAGAAAGAAGTTAAAACTATTACTGGATTGGTAACTGGACACTGTCCTCTGAAAAAGCATCCATACAACACAGGCCGGGTAAGCGAACCGTGGTGCAGAAGATGCGAACTACAGGAGGAAACGAGTTTACATGTAATCTGCACATGTGAGGAACTAAAGGTACTCAGGCAAAATATTTCGGGAGAGATCTATTGGAGCCCTCGAAGGTCCTCAATTTTCTACTGGGCAAGATACTGGGCTTTATAGAGAACACCAAGCTGCTCGAGTGTAAGTAAGAAAATCAATAGGGATGGTACAATGAGCACCAAGCTCAAGTGCCCGGACATCAAGTGCCCACCTTAACTTGAATAAATGGTGAATAATGTCATTGACATGGTCGCATTTCCTGTTTAAAAACTCAACTCTTTTGAATTATTAAACTTTATATACATTAAAAAACCAAGAAAGTTGTTTTCTCAGTGCATGGAAGTCTGCAAACCTGCAAAATTAACTGAACAGCGTAAATACAGGGTGTTCCATTTAAAATAAGAAAGTTTCTTACCTTTAAAGATAGTGAAAATTGAAAGCATGTTTTTGTTCACCCTTTATATTTTTTTGCCTTACTTTTATTTGATTATCTAGTCTCAATTTAAAATATCTAGCTTAAATATGCATGACAAGCATGCCTCTTAAATTTTGGTCTACATTTTGAAGAATAATTAATTCAAATTCAAATTCAAATCTTTATTAACCCATTTTGCTATACAAAGCATGTAGACTGGGAAAGTCAACATTTAAAGTAAGAAACAAAACTTAAAAATACATATATAACATACATTAGTATACACACAATTGTCGCAGCTCAGGCAGGGTACAAATTTCGTCGTATTGTAAAAACTTTCATTCGCCAATAATAATAATGATTATAATTTATTGATGCTCAAAATAAATAATTTGTATATACACACGTCAAGAATTTAACAAATTAAAGGCTGTCACAATACACAATATATTCATTGAATGAGTAAAACGCTTTGCGAATAAATATTCTTTTAATTTATTTGTAAATTTATTAAAATATTTTATTTCTTTTATGTACGTCGGTAAAGTATTATAAAATTTTAAGATAATGTTATATATAATCGCGTCAACAAGAAAATTACACATGGTTAATGCACAAGTAGGTTTCAAATTCCGCCATACTGTAGAAGCCTCCATTCGTGGTGTTTTACTTTATTTTTAAAGATGCTTACTGAACTGGACTGGGCAATCTCTCTGGGAAGCCTATTAAATTGATTAAAGCCAACAACAAGTGGAGATTTGAAATGAAAAGAATGATTAGGTTTAATATAGGTTATATTATGTTTATTTCTAGTTTCATATTTATGATTATCCGCCTGAGTTGAAAATTTATGTTTGTTACAAAAAAATATATGTTATTATCTCCTAAACGAGTTGAGTTAGGTATAAGAAACCTAATACCAACTTGCCTTTATTTAAACTGTACTATCGAAATTATGCCATAATTAACAGCGTGTTCCATTTAATTTTTCACAACTTTGGTGTGTAACTTTTCCTTGAGTCACCCTGTATACTTCAAAATAATTTTTAAATATGGTCCTTCTGAACCCGTCTAACCCCTAGCAAAAACAATTTGAAAATACACTTTTCGTATATAAACCGACGCGTATGTGGTGGCCCGCCCTGTATATATTTTTTAATTCAGCATAAAATTCTATGAGGATTACAACTAGGGTTTCCTATACCTAACTTCAAATATTTCTAGGATATTGGAATTTTTGTCAAAATTTTGACATTTACAGCGTCGCACGTAATTGATTAATTTTCACTTGCTTTAAGCGTCAGCGATCCTCCCACTTTAAAACTACCAAATTCTGAGATTGTTTCACCAAAGTGTAGTAAAAACTTTCCCATTTATACAAAAAAAATTAAAAATTACTGAAGTATTAAAGAATTTTGAAAGCTTCAAAATCCATTTTTTTTTTCAATATAACACCCTGTATATTTTATTAGCTGCATTGTTCTTTGTTCACTGATTTTTAACCCATTATCTTTTTTACTTTCAACTGATAGAAAAACTCTCTTAATTCCATTCTTAATCTTGCTGCTCTCATGCGTTTTCTCGCAAAAAAGTCTCTAGTAGCAATATGTATTGTCTGCCTTGGTAATTTCTTAACTATAAATCTGTTTGGAAACATGACCTTCTACGGCTACTCTATTATGTGTATTGATCAACGTCATTTCTACTAACTTTATCAGTTTTTTTCCAAATTCCTAGCTTCTTTATTCCGCAAGCAAAATTGTATTTGCTCTCTCTATTTGTATGTATGCATGTGGAGAGGGTGATGTTACACTGCGACCTAAGAGATCTATTGTGTCCTCATATTCTTGCTGTTTTACAGCTGGACTTCAAATCCTTATTCTTTCAGAAAGTGTAGGATACCAGAAGACCCCAGATTAGAGAAGTCTCCCTCTTCGATTTCAAACGCTCCCGGGTGCAACGCCCATGAGTTGCACAGTGCTACGTAATTTGAGAGGAAATGGATGGGTGTTTCATCCTGTTCCTTACAAAATCTACTTTCAGATTCCTTTGAGAGTCCAAATTTACTCAGATGTCCTTTCAGTTTACAATGGCCTGAAAGTATTCCTGTTAATATACGAACATTGTTCTTACTCAGGTTGATGCATTCTGTAGACCCTCTTCTGGTTATAGGTTGCCCGAAGAATTTTACTTTGTCTCTCCCTGGAGATTCTCCCAATAGTTAGATTTTCTCTGCTTCATTTCTCTGTTTAGCTCTCTCTGCCGTTTTAGAGCCACCAGTGTACCATTTAATGGCATATCTATTCAATTTCAAGATGGTGTTATCATCCCACTCGCTCTTGTTACTAATCTTTGTGGTGAATTCCTTCACAAAGCTGAATTCTTTTAACATGTCATCCCGGGGCATATCCCAGGTTTGATCGCCGTCAGGAGATTGAGGCCTATGCCTAATCATTCCTTCCTTGGCCATTCTGAGTGTGGTTCTTTCTGCCACGCCCTCTACTACAATATGGAGGGGGGTAAGATCCAATACTACTTCGGTAGCTGCTGTTGGGCAGGTTCTCATAGCCCCCGTTATGCATACACATGCTAATTTTGCACTTTCGAGAGGTTAATTCTCGCGGTGGCCCAGATTAGTTCTTGTACCCCAATGCTACTGATGCATAAGTGATGATCGGTCTCACTATCGCTGTATACAATCCAAAGCAGTGTTTTTGGTTGCATCCCCAATTTTTTCCCTGCAAAGTTTCTGCACATCATCAGAGCTCTTTGGCCTGTTGTGTTTACTTCAAGTTACTTCAAGTCATGTTTGTTCCATAGAAGTTTATTGTCTAGGGCAAGGGTCGGCAAACTTTTTTAGGACAGGGCCAAATCGTAACGAAAATTAAGTTCAGCGGGCCAGGTTGTAAACTCTAACGTGTATATTTTTATTAAGTGTCCTCCTGTGTTTTATTGAACCGAAAACAATGTACCAAAAATTTTCCGTCGTATCATACAGGCTGTTTAAAAATTACTGGACTCGTCAAAAAATCTTAAAAGTTTACAGAATTATTTTTTTTCAAAAACACCCCGTATATTCTTATATTTTTCTGGAAACATTCCGTATAGGCTTCAGTGGTTTTATTTTAAACTATTACTATCCTATTTATTAACTTTCCAAATGGTCAAATATTTTTTACCCTGGTGGATTATAATAACATTACAAATAATTATTATTGCTAGTAAATATTATAATAATAGTACTAGAAAACTCCTAGAATACCTAGTAAACGTACGCAATATATAAACCAAAACAGTAAATATTAAATATTAAAAGTTTATCTTCGTCTGGTTCGCATTTTGTAAAATGAGGCAAAATGCGAATAAAAAGTTAATAAAGTGTTTGTGTGATATAAGAATTTGCAGATGATTGAAATAGCTACATAATGGAATCTTTGCAGACGATGTGGTAATAATAACAGACAGTGAAAAACAAAGAAAATTTGAACATATGGAAAAGAAACATAGAAGAAGAGGGCATGACAATAAACATAGAAAAAGCTAAAATCCTCGGAAACCAGAATGTTGAAACTAAAATTGAAATAAATGATACTAAGATAGAGCAAATGAGAAATTTAAATATTTAAGAGTAACATTGGAAGAAACAGGAAAACAAGATGCTGGAATAAACGATTGATAAAACAATTTGGTTTATTGCGTAGTACTTCTACGCAATAAACCAAAAATTTATTAATAAAAAAGGCAAACCTATAGTAGTGTTATGAATAAAGCCAAGAAAAATAAGATTTCACTATTTTAGGGCATTTGGAAACACATCTCAGTAGTTCAATACATGCTACTTTCTGAAGATTTTGGCACCTTGAAAACATCTGACCAGAAAATTTTGAAGTAAAATAGGATCCATTTTTAGGAATTCTAATCCAATCTAGATCACAAGAAATGAATTGCGACATATTTTTCTTGTAATACTTCAACTAATGTTAGTATCTTTTTATTTAAAATAACTTGAAGGGACGAAAGTTCAGTTGAGAGGACATAAGAAACAGAAGGAATAATTACTATTAATGGACGGAACGATGTAGAAATTCTTTCTCATTTAAAAAAATATTAATAATTTCTCTGAGTTCCAAAAATCTCAATAAAACTTTTCCACTATTGCACCATCGAACTGGCGATGGTTAACTCGCCGAGAGCCAATAAAGTTTGATGGTGTTTGATGAATTATGCAATAACTTATTGAAAGCTTTGCACAAAACAAAAATACTTGGGCAGTTTCAACAATGACTGTTGACTCATCAAGAACTAACAAAAACCACTAGACATTTTTTGCTTTCTCCATTAAGAAGCGTATTGCGATAATTCTCAATTTATCTGACAGCGCTTGAGCTGAGAGGTCAACAGAAAAACAAACCCTCTTCTTTGGGCACACTACTTCAGCTTTATCGCAAATCTATTCATGAATATTTCAAATTTAATTCTAAATAAAGTTAGAAATATTATTGGGAAGTACGCCGAAAGCGTTCATAGTAAATGAATTAACCGGACTTATTTACCGCGACATCAGTTGACTATCAGTCAGTGAATAGTAGATGTAGATACCTCCCGGTACAATAATTTTCGTAAGCCCTTATTTGTGGTGAGAAAAACTATCGGCAATAGCTGAATTAACCGCTTTGTACTTACAACTTGCGCGGGCCGGATTGAAATAACGCAGCAGGCGGATTTGGCCCGCGGGCCGTAGTTTGGCGACCCCTGGTCTAGGGTAAGGCCTAGATATTTAACCTCCGTTCTCCAATCTGTATTTTGCCCATGCAGTTTATATGTAAAACAACTACACTTTTACAAAGCAAAAGGGCACACTTTTGATAATACTAGAAGATGATTAAAAATAAGAAAAAAAAGGTAATTTACCTTTAATACAAATGTATTTACATCTGTTTTGTCTCTTGCATTTTGATAATCTATTAGAATCACATGGAATTTTTAATTTTAATCATTCGTCCAACCCTCATATTGTCATAAAACGAATACTTAAATTCCTTCGTAACTGTAAACGAGACAAAAAAAAATCATTAAAATGCTTTGTATTCATAATCAAATCCTTTAAAAAGGACAAAACTTTTTTCGCGCTACTATCCGCCCGAGCACTTACAAACGCGACAACAATTAAACAATACACCTACCCCTCTCTCTCACCCCAGCAAAGAGTTAAAGAGTACAATGTTAAGCAAGGCCACAAGCATTTGACATTTTCTTGCATTACATAACAATCGACGCTGTAAGACGTTTAAACAATGGCCATTCTACTCCCACCTAACGGAAACAAAAAACATTCAACAAAGAGCGCGGTTTCAATTGTCACTATTCAACTCCTTGCAAAATAAAAGAGTAAGCCATGGAATCATAAAGGAGGCGAGTTGGCTCTGTATTTGAGAATGATAAAAGCTGCTGGAACAAACATACAATGAGAATCAAGAGGTCTTTTGTCTGATAACTGACGTCATGGTTCATCTTGGACACTGAATCGATGTACAATCCATTTCGTATACACATGTATAATTAAATTGGGTTTACAACCAATACGTTATTTCTGTACGTCGTTAAATAATAATAATAATAATAATAATAATAATAATAATAAACAATCTTTATTGTCCAACAGCGTACCATTAACAGGACAACAATACATTAATATAGAAAAATCATATGCATAAATTAAAATAAACAAAATATGCAACCAAAAATGCAACGAAGCATATATATAAACGTAGGCATATATATAAACATAGATATATAGAGGAAATAATTAATGAATACTTCACACGTTCAACTATAAGTCTATTGAAAAACATCTGGCAGACACTTGTTTGCGCTTTTACACATAACCGTAACTGGAGCTCTGGCTAGCACGTTTGTGCGTGCTGTCGGAAGGAAAAATGTCTCACTAGATCTGGCAGCAATTCGTGGCACATTAAATTGTATTTTTGATAAAAGGTAAGTGCAATCAATTTTATTGGTGATTAATTTCTGTAGGAATGTTGCCGCTTGATATTCACGCCTAGACGCTAACATTTCTACATTAATTTCATGCATAATATTTTGTAGATCGGCCCCCCTAGGAGGATATATTCCATGCAATCTACACGATATAAATCTCAAGAATCTGCGCTGAATCCGTTCTAAGCTTTGGATGTGTGTAACGTAGATGGGATACCATACTATACTGGCGTATTCTAGTTTAGACATTACAAAGGCAAAGTACAGTGTTCTTATGAGAGCGATATCAGTAAATTCCTTGGAGTTTCTCATTACAAAGCCTAAAGCTTTTGATGCTGACTTACATACATCTTCAATATGTGGCACGAAAGACAAACAAGAATCAAAAATTACACCAAGGTCACATATTGTAGTCCTTGCCACCAAAGGAACGCCATCAATCATGTAAGTATGTATATTTTGGTTGGTTCTTTTTGTATAACTTACTTTAAAACATTTACTAATGTTCAGATTAAGTTTGTTTATTTCACACCATCTAGATATTATATTAAGATTACGTTGCAGGACTGCGGCATCGTCAGGGCCCTCTATTGCTGAGTAAATTTTGAGATCGTCTGCGTACGCCAAGGCTGGACAGTCCAACAAGGTTAATAAATCATCAATATATAATAAAAACAACAATGGGCCTAAATTAGATCCTTGGGGCACTCCAGAGGTTATTTTGTATTCTGAAGAAAAAGATCCGTTGTAGCAAACGTACGCAGATCTATTTTAGATAACTTGTCATGATTTCAAGAAAGAAGGTGAGATCCGAACGTACTTAGTTTTGATAAAAGAATAGGATGGCAAATTGTATCAAAAGCATGAGAAAAATCCGTGTAAATTACATCAACTTGTTTTACGGTTGTCAAGATGTTCAGATATATACTGTGTCACGGTAGCCAAGTTAGTAACTGTCGAGCGTCCACTTATGAACCCATGTTGTAGGGGAGATAGATAAACTCGAACACTATTATATATCCAGTCAAAAAGTAGCTGTTCATAAATCTTAGCGAAGTTTGACAATACTGAAATTGGCCTGTAGTTATTAAGCTGGTTAGGATATATCTTTCTTAAAACTGGAACTATTCTTTGATTTCTTCCACCTTTCCGGAAACACATTTGAACGCAAACTTAGGTTTATTATTATTAGACAGTGTTTAGCAAGACCACGACGACAATCTTAACAATAAACGACGGTATTGAATCATCACCAGCAGTACTCTTATTTGACAGTCGAGACATCGCATGAAGCAGATAATCCTCCGTTACTGTAGGAAGTTGGATCGTTGGGAAGTAAGAAAAAGTTGGCGCATCTGATACAGTATCATCCGTAGCATATGTTTCAGAAAATAATTCAGCGAAAGCGTCTACTATGTTCTGTGGATTCTCCAGCACAGTATTATTATATAAACAACTATTGTGCGTATAAAACACTGTAAAATAAGGAAAGGAATAGTGGTTACGTAGACAGTGTAAATATTATTACTGCCTATTAAACACCATTACATAGAAAGAAAAAAAAAAACGAAGTAAAAAGTTAATTAAAGTAATGCTACTAAATTTTAATTTAAAATTGTAACTACAGATAACCACAGTTTACTACGATAATAGACTATGGCGTGTGTTAACGTGCCTAGGTAAATTAGTTATTTGACTGGCTATAAGCCAATCAAGTTAACCAACGTTACTGCCCGTTATCGTATTTAGCACTGTTTCTATAGAGAAACTGTATATAATACAGTGTGTGTCACAATGAGCTTCCATTAAAAGTTGGCCGGGGATTGGCCCCATCACTCAATATCGTCACGGGCCGCCAGTGATAGATATCGAAAATACATGTGTACATGTACTGGGCATATTTTTGAGACAAGTTTAAATATGAAAACCGCTTTTTGATATGTTAAGTAGTTTTCGAGATTTTCAAAGGTATTTGAAAAGACGTCATAGCTTTATTATTACTAATTTTTTTTTAAGAGGACTTTATAAAGTTTCTTTTAAAGCAAATCACTAGTGAAAAATTAAAATCTCAAACGATTTTTAGTTTTTGTAATATAACACAACTTGGTATCCTTATAGAACATGCCATATTTTTTTTTAACCTACCTAAAATTTCCTTTAAAATGATTATTAGTTTTTAAGATATTTAAGGGTTTTTAAAATTACCATAGATTGCTGTGCCGCAGGCGTATTATTAATACAAAAAGGTATCATATTTTAAATCAAGTAAGCTATGCCTTCAATAATCGCCATTAAAATAAAGTTCCAACAGAATAGGCTTTGACAAAAGCAAAAGGTCTTTCTGCATTCCTGTAACAAACAATGTCATAGCAACAAAGAACTATCTTTGTCATGTAAAAAGTTTGGGATAAATGTTTTAACATTTTGAAAAATATAATATGCTTAAGTGCTTTATAGAGGCTAATGAAAATAAACAACTAGCTTTACAAATGTATCACGAACGTTAGCCAGAAAGATGGCAACCCTGTGCTGAAAAACACGGCAAAATATAACAAAACCTGATTCACGTGGTTACGAGAAGCCAAAGCTCAAATGTTTAGAAATCTCATGACAGACAAAGAGCTGGAGGAGTTGATAGTTTTGGTCGAAATAAAGCTCTTTCCAAACACTTCCACGAGGGCAATAGAATGAAATACTAGGATAGCTAGAACGACAGTAAGAAGGATTTTAAAGAAATATAAATTTAGACCTTATCGACCGCGTAAAATCAGCTGCAACGGCAGAACTATGGGCGGAGAAAACCCTAGTTTTACCACAAATGTAATACGGACAGATGAGGCACACAATAAGAAGTAATGGGATTTTTAACAGATACAATTGTTATTATTGGGATAAAGAACGATAGACTAATAGGGCATGCCGTCAGAGCAGATATAATTTTAAAGTTTGGGCTGGATTAAAGATTGGATTATTGGACCATTTTTATTTGACGGTGATCTGAGCTCACAAAGATATCGTCAAATTCTAGAGGAGTATCTGATAGATTTGATTTACAATTTGTCCTTACAACACCTGTGCAATAAGTGGCTTGTTGAATGATTATCCGATCTCACACCCTGCGATTTTCTTTTTCTTTAGGGGAAGATTGAGGGTCTCGTATATCGGCATTAAACTAATAATTTAGAAGAACTAAAACCTGGTCTTCGCCAAGCTTTCAGGCGCATCACTCCCATTATGTTATTAAATGCGGCAAACAGTGGTAAAAAGAAATGCCGTTTAACAAAATGGACACCAATTTGAAAATGGACTTTAGAATAATTTTTCTATTTCTTTATTTTTGCATCTTTCACATATTTTTAAATAAAATTGTTTCTAAATATATTTTTTTAATTTTAATAGCTACATATTACAAAAAAAGCAAGCATAATAAACAAGTTTTAACAGCTTTATTTAAATAAGAAAGCAAATAATGACAAAATGCACTAAAAACAATTTATGATTTGAATTTTACTGTTGGATTCGCTTAAAAAAAAAACTTTAAAAAAGTCCTATTCAAAAAAACTAAATTTTTAGCAATAAAAAGACGACTTTTCAAATATGCAAACTTTTGAAAATCCCCTTGTAGCTTGAAAAACACTTAACATCAAAGAGCGGTTTTCATATTTACACTTGTATCAAAAAACAAACCATGTATACTTATTTCGCTCTATTCTCGATATATACTATTTTCTCGATATCTATCTAGTACCCTAAACCCCCAAATCTCATCGAAATTGTCCCATTCTCATATATAGTAGTGCAGGCATGTACAGGGCACCACGTTATTTGAATGGCTACTACGATTTACTTTGCAAAAGAAATAGGAAATTAAATACAGAAAGCCAAGAGACTGCAATGTTTCTAGGAACTATATGTCAGACGGCTTCCACAAATAAAGAAAAAAAGTAAGCAAAGACTCTAATAATAATTTTCTGTAGATATAATAATTTTGTTGCAATTTTCTAAAAAGTAGATTTGATAATAAGATAGCAGAAAGAGCATTGTGGTTAGATTGCACAATCTACATATTTATCAGTGTTTACGTAAAGAGACTTCTTTCCCTTTCAAGTTACGTACAAATGATATGTATAAACTAAAATTTAGTAATGCATAAAAAAACAAGAAACTACAAACATCCGCATTAAACAATTTCGTCAGGTAGAAGGACGCACAAAAAACGTTGAATAATTATGTAATAATAATTACATCGGCCAATAATTATTTTTAACCAGCTATTCATTAGGGAGATGATTATTATTATTATTATCAAATAATTTGTTATTAAAATTTTCGATTTGTCGCTCAATTCGTCGAATAGGTCCAGAAAAAAACATACAATCGGATATAAAAATTTTGAAGGATTTTCTCTGATAACAGAATTGCTTATATACTACTAATAATAATCTCACATTTAACTTTCATTTGTAAAGTGGATAAAAAATGCGAAAACAAATTATAAATTTATAAATTATCAATAGTGCCTTAAGGTGTGTAATAACGTGATATATGCTATTAAGCGTTTCAAAGGACAATATAAACAACAACACGAAAGAACACAAATACAGATTTAAAAGAGAATTTACGCCCAAGTAATTCACAAGAATTTTAGTCAATAGAAACAATATATAATCAAAACCTGTTGAAACATAAATTTGCATGCGTCACCCTTTCATATAACAGAGAGTGTAGGTAGAGCGAAATACACTTTTTGATATTTCCCTCACAGTCTATTCGAAATTAACGCTATATTCAAGAGGATTTTCAAAGACGCCATTGTGGCTACAATTTAGTCTTATTCATAACATTTTCTAAAGAAGCCAGTTTGTCGGAGAAGTCGAAATATTTTGAGAGCACATGCATAAGGGTTATATATATACATACGCGTGTTGAATGGGGTTTTTAAAATACGCTTATTTTAGGTGTAAAGCCACTGTTCATTTCTTATCCGATTGAAATTGGATGAGTGTTCGAAAATAATAGGTATTGATTACATCGACTTTATATGCTTATTGTAGTTGCACCGTAACTTCTTATTTCTAAATAAACTAAAGGAACTTCCAGTTTTATCGGAAATATTATCAAATTTTAAATGGAACGTAATGTGTATTGGTGGATATTTAAATTTTACATTCAAAAACATATGATTTACAGTTTAGTTACCAAAATTTATCGATGATTCGACACTCATGAAATTGATTTTTAATAGAACTCTCTGAGTTAATTTGAAAGAAAAGTACACTCTGAAATCATAATATTCGAAATTGAGTAAAGTGGGTGTACGAGTCCTTTTCAATGTAGTGATTTTACAACTTCTCGTCAGAAGTTATATTACTGTCAAAAAGTTGTAGTTGCCAGTGAGATCATAAAACTACTGGCATATCATGCTATTTAGATTCTATTACACTTTTTGAATCATCTCCAAACAAAAGAGATTTCCAAGATTAGGGAACAAGACTCTACCATAATAATTGTAAGAAAGTTTGCATTAAGACCATAAAGAGTTTGACTAGAAACTCAAACCACGATGGGCAAACACCAAGTTTCTAAGAATTGATGGCAGCTATTAACGCCTAAGAGCCTCATTAAATCGAGTGCGCAATGAAATCAACAACGAATCAATACAAAATATGGGACAAAGATTAAAGATTACTAAGGAGGCTGCATGAGTGAATAACACAGACATGATGTTAAGGTGAAAAGCTGAAAGGGAGACTATTAACCACACAGATATGATATAAAGCGGGAATGTTAAAAAAGACTTATTTGCGCCTATTACAAAGGAATCATGCTTCTAAACACGTCCTACAAGATACTGACAGATGGTTGACAGTGCACACGGAGGAAAAGTCAATATCGCCACTAGTTCCGAAAGCTAAAAGCACAAATAAATGCTCAGTCAAAATAGTAACTCAAGCATTAGGAAAATATGAATCTGAAAGCTTGAAACAGAGAAGACTAATAGGGGAAATGAAAACCTTAAATACAAAAACAGAGTAAACAACACTGTACAACAAAAATGAGATAAGGAAAACTTCACTTTTTAACATCGCACTAGATGGCAACAACCAGATCTCACAGAATTCGTAGCATATGCAGACGATCTGGGATTAATAGCATTGGCCATAAGTGGCCCATGGAAAAACTGCTGTTCCTTTTAGAACAAAAAAGCAAATACCAGAGGACTTCAGATGAATTAAAAAAACAAAATACATGATCAGTTCACGGGAGTAATTTAGCAACAAGTATAGGCATGGGTCAAAATACTTTCAAAGGAGTGGATAACTTCAAATATTTAAGTGAATGGGGAAAACTGATGATTGTGTGATAGAATGTTTATTCTAGAATTAATTCAGTGAGTAACACTTCATATATTACAAGATTTCATTACGCTTTTAGATTTCTTAATAATAACATAATTGTAATTCAAAAAATGCTCAGATATGCTCCCATTCTGCTCTATGCATAAGCTCAACTGTCCCTGTATAATAATAACTCAACACTACAGGCCTTGAAGGCGCTTGGCTTAGAGTACGGGAACACATCGAGCCACTGATCGTGAGAAGTATTGTCCGAATGGCCAACCGGTACCGCATATTGCTGCTTGACTCTCAAGATTGCCAATGATGCAACGTTGCTTCTCAGCCGTGCTGCCGGCTAACCGATCCTGTATGGCCTGCCTTAAATTTTTCTCTCATATTGTCCTCGTTTAATTGTTTGATAAACCATTTCTTATATAAATATAAATAGGAAACTGATTTCTTATATGTTACTGCATGCTTTCAGCAGTTGTAAGGGGCGTCATATAATCCGAAAACTGACTGGAAAAGACCTTCACTGTCTGGGCTATGCTGACGACCTTACAATAGTCGTTATAGGAGGGTTTCCAAAGGTTCTGGTGGAGCGTATGCGAGCCGCTCTAAATATGGTTGACAAATGGTGTAAACACGAACAACTACGAGTCCATGCTCAAAAAACACAAGTTGTCACGTTCACAAGAAATAGAACCCTAGAAGATATATCACTACTAATAGAAGGTGAAAGGATTCCATATGTCAAAGTGGCGAAATGCCTTGCGGTATGATTTGATCAAAGACTTTCATGGAACCCATATATTCAGAATACAACCAACAAAGCCACTATAACCCTGAGTAGGTGCAGGAGGATGTGTGAACGGGATTGGGGCCTTAGCCCCAAGATGACTCTGTGATTATACACAAGGGCAATTAGAAGATTAACCCCACCACTGCAATGGAAGAAATGAACTTAAGGAGGCACCCCTTTTGCACAGGATGCCATGTGATGCTATGGTTCAAAAATTCAACCTAGATACCTAGAACCTGGTAGATGATACTACTTGCAGATTCTGCCAAGGGTAGGAAGAAATATGAGTTCATGGGCTGCGCCAATGTGACGTCCTGCTAAGGACAAGGTTCCTAGTAATGGGCGTGGAGAACTCCCCAGCTAGCAGCTACACAAAGAAGCCGTTCTCAAGGATGATACGCGTTAATTAAGAGAGCAAAATTAGAAAGCGTCTGTTCTATTGAATTTGCTTTGAAACTACTGCAAATAAGTCTCACGTAAAACACATGTTGATAAATATGGTTATTACAATAAATTACTGTCGTAAGATGTTTTTCTATTTCGTGCAGATATATTGTCCAAAAGCAAAAGTGCTCAAACGTCTCCAAACTAAACACTTTTGAAATTGTCTGTAGTCAATATTCAAACAATTTTACTGCGGCTACATCCTACAATTAAATATTAATTTATTTGTTATAACAATAAACATCAGTAGCACTCTTGTTCATATAAGTATATAAATAAATATTATTATTCAGAAATAGTTTAATCGATAGCGTATACAAGTATCGGCATTTGTTCCCGAAGTGATCCGTCGCTTCCACCAAAATCGTACGACGTAAGTACAGATACCGAAATTCTTCCACGAGCCGCTGGTCGCGCACAATATAAAATCGGCACGAACCCTGAGAGTTATGCTCTCTATAAATCTCGGTGTCTCACTTTGAATATAAAGAGAGAGAATTGCGAAATAAAAAGACGTCTGTTCCATTAGGACGAACCCGCGGTTATGAGATGAGGATATGCTTTCAACGTAATGCCTTTGCCAACCGCAATCTATCCAAGTAAGAGGCGAACACGGATGGTGCCGACTCGCTGCGAACAACGTCGCCATTTACCCTGACGGAGGTGTAGAAAATCTTCTACATTGATAGGTCCGCGATTGCTTGTTTCTTTATACATATACAGCTTTTTTATTACATAGATCTATTTATTTACGCTTTCCGCGCTTGTTAGTTATGTAGTCTTTTAGCTCTTCTCGTGTACATTATCAATTTGTTTTTATGTTTATGAGGCATTGATGGCTCACTCCTTTCTGATTATCTCTTCTAGCATCAAGGTCTGCTGTGGGTGCTCGATACATACAGTGGTACAGGGGAGGCTTTTGTTGTTTATAATCGGGATTTTGAAATATATGATCAAAAATCAGGCAGTATGTTATATTAGGCGCAAGTTGGGGACGTGTGAATTATACTGATATTAGAGGCGTTAGGGAATTAAAAAATCCGACTGATTTATTAGATACTTTGGATATGTTACGCGAGGGGGTGTAAAATTTTAGGACTAAGGCTCACGTAGGTACAATCGGTAATGAGAGGGTGGATCAATTAGGGAAAGAAGTGGCGCCTAGGGTGATATAGCGATAATTAGGTATGGGTTCATTTCGTCGAACACAGTAATTCTTAACCTTTTGCGAATCAAGAAGCACTTTTTTAAATATCTGCAAGGCACGGACTCCTTAGGATAACTGCGCTAACTTATGAAAAAATATATATATAATTAGAAATTAGGTGCATTATGTATGTAGGAACACAAAAAATCCACATTCTTCAGATGATTTCTAAAAAATATTATATTTCTAAATATATACGGCTTCAGAACCCTCTGGGCCTTTTTGTGATACATAATTCCTGATAAGCATTTCGTACACTTCACCAGAAATTTGGAAGGATCATTTGTTTAAACTGCAGTTTCATTGCACAATCTGTCGATATTTCTATCAAACTATTTTCTCCTAATGAAGTGATACCCTCAAATTCGCGAATATTTATTTTAAAAGAATTTCTTACCCAAGTTTTTGCGCATCTGGTACAGGAAAATAACACTGTGTGAAAGTTTGTAAATTTTCACATAGACTTTCCTCAGTAATTGCAAGAAAACATTTAAGACATTTAAGAAATGATTCGTAATTTTGATTTGATAAAGAGTGACTCCACAACTCTATTTTTTTTAATATAGCTCCAACTTCGCCATCGATTTCAAAAATTGGTTTTATTTACTCCTTGTAGGCTTAAATTGAGAATGTTTAGTTAAAAAAAGATATCAGACAAGTACGCTAGTTTACATAACCAGTAAAAATTCCATTGATCGCAAGCAAAAATTCAATATTTATATAGAGTGCAACTACAATAGCAGCATACTGTTGTTATCACATTCTTATACTAGAAAACGTAATGCACTACAAAACGGACAATCGTCCCATAAGATTATTTCTTTTGCGGTATGCCAACAAAGATGCCACAACTTTTTCAAAATTTCAATTTCAAATTCATGATGTGCGAAGAAGGGAGTAACTAGCTGAAGATATTACGGCTGTCGGAATGAAGGATGTAGAGGCTGCCTCTTCCAAAGTCAGAAGGATAACAATAATTTATTAATTATCTATTGGCTATCAACAACAAGATCTGGGACTATGCAGGTCCTGCTCCCAGAGTAAGGTTTTCCGTGGTTGGGAGATAACTAAAGTCCAAGTTCCATGGGCCCAAACCTAATAACAACTTATAGCTGACCGATTTATTACGTTTATTATATTTTTGTTATTATAAATAATCATAGGAAACTTAATTAATTGTCATGGAATCCATATAATACTTAAAATAGGTAGCCTTCTGTAGTACCTTTAGTTAGAGCATGGGATTTAGGACGAATGAACGAAAAGAACTATCAAACCTACAAAAATTGCAGCAATTTACTTACACTGGCAAAGATACTGTATACTTAATGTGTAAAAATACCGATTTCAACATACGTAGTGTATCGAACATTGAACACATTTTGAACTAGTATTTAACGAGCGATTTTTAAACATGATACAACAACTTGCCGCTGTGTCAATACACCTTCGCTAAATTTAAAGAAATTAATCAATTTTTAGCATATCAACTTACGATATACTTGCATGAAAAATTGTGTATTTTATCTAGTTTATCGATAAATTAAAATAGAATTAAATAAATGATATAATGAGTATCTACATATTATTATAATTTATTCATAATTTAATGACATATATTGTTTTACAATTTTTTTCTTACAAAAAAAAAAGAAAGGTTAGGGCTACCTCCCATTTAAAATATAAAACACACTCCCATAACATTCTCCATGCCTGCTATACAATCAACATCTATTAGAGGAATTAAAAGAAACTAACAATAACAAAGAACAGACTCACTGTAAATATCATTAACGTAGAATGATTTTGCGATAATTTTTTTTAATCGGCAGAGAGGTGTCGAATGTCCAGCTCGCAGCTGCCAGTTCCCCAACGACAGACCCATTAGCGATCGTCGAATGACGTGAATCCACCCTTAATGGTGTGCAAACATATGCTTGGTGGTGGTAACTCGGTTGATAATGACGATAGTGGCGGTGGCGACGTAACGCAAGTGTAAACCGGACCTGGCGGGATTGAACGCCAACGATTCACGGCAGTGACGGTACTCACGATTGTTTCATTTACCACTACATTGTTACAACATAAATCATCTCCTTTTGTCGCTGTATGATGTGTATGGGTTGATCAATCCAATTGATTTAACTAACCTACGTTCGTACATATGTGCGAACAAATTAGCGATTCGATTTATCGGATCCGAGTATATAGAAATAATTAAACGTTTATAAGGTATCTATTCTTAGTTGTTGCGGAGAATTCATAAATCCGTAATCATAGTTCACTTTTAAAATTCAAGTAATAATATCACACTATCCGGTTACTTGGATTCAGATCCGGAAAAGATATAAATTATCCACCAACGCAGTGTTAATGTACGTACTACATATATTCACTTCATATGGTTATATAGTTATTACGTTATTATTAGGTTTATAATTATTATTAATAAGTACACTGTTGAAAATATTACGGTGTTGGCGTTAATTTTGTGATAGTCAAATATTTTAGTGTTGATTTTTCCAAACTTTGCCAGACGAGAAACCCCACCTATTCTAATACAATATTGCATTAAACGCACCACCTGCATTGCACGTGTATCTGTTTTCGTGTTTGATTCTCCGTATTAACATATTCAAACAAACCACCAAATGTGACTGACTTGCAAAGTGTAACCTCGTGTTATTGAACGTTAATTCCAGTGGGCATAAAAAATTTCAACATCTTAAGGATGTATTGGGAACATCTATTTACGCAATTAGTTTAGACTTGAATCAAATAGCATAAACATTCACTTAATTTTATAATGGTTCTCAAAAAATCATTTTAAAATTGGTACGTTTAGTTGAAACCAAAACTTGTGAATGAGTGGTTTTCCATATTTATAATTGAGAAAACGTTTTAAAGAGAGAATATTATAGCACTAAGAAATAGGAGTTGCATATTAAAAAGACGTTGTGTTTAGAAAATGGTGTTAAAACACCCAATAGATCGCATTCATTTAGTTAAACAGCTAGTAAATTTGTCTAGTCTAGATCAAATAAAATGTGACTAGAAGTATTTTATAATTCCACGTGTCAGTTGGACAAAATAACCCCTTAGCAATAGACAATTCTTGACTATCTTTGCTCGTCAAATTCAAACTTCTATAGTTCTCGACAAAATAACACGAAAAGAGTGTGGACCTCTCCTGACTATTAAATTAGTCAAAAAAGTGTTAAAATTTTCAACAGTGTAGTAGCAAGAACTATTCGCTTTCACTAATATTAATTATTTATATCCATAAAGTAATTTAATCGAATATTAAGTATAAACATATCTTCATTTATTTTTCTAGATTACTAATTTTTCTACAGCGTTTTTTACAAAAAACAAAACTTAAAGCAACCGTACTTCTTTATAGATACAAATTTAAGCTTATTCTTATATATATGTACAACCTACATCTATTGAATATTAATGCGTGCGGTACGGTACTATTTATTTTGAATTATACATGGTTAACAGAAAAAAACTACGATAAATTTGTAGTAGATGTTTATAACAGACACCAAAGTAGTTATCATTTAATTGATTTTGCCAAGAGAAATTTAAAATTTCTTTGCAGTGTTTAATGTGGAAGATATCAAATTTATGTTATATAGAAACATTCAATTCATTAACCCTATTAAATAAAGTTAATTTGCATTACATAGGTCTTCAACAAATCTTAGTGATTACACTGGTCAACAGTGAAATTGCTTCTTAGGTGAAAGTACCCAATCCCGAATGAATTCAACGTGCTGAACACGAATATCACATTGAAAAAAGTTGATTGGCTCACGTTCCAGAGATATTGACGTTTTGTCCATTGTATAGATGCTATTGCATAATGTAATGCAATTTAGTGAAAAATTACGAAATTTTGCGTCATATTGCATCACCCCTTCATGCAAGAAGTTAATGCAGCATTTGCTGTAAGTTCCATTGAGAGTGTTGCGAAATTGATTGCGCAATATCAAGCAATAGCTAATTATAGTTTATTTATAAATGGCCGACGTGACAATTAACTCGTGCAATGTCCGTTCATTCGCGCATATTTTTCGAAGCTCTAGCATACACAAGTGATTGCTATAGTGTAAAGTAACTAAACAGTAGCAATGCCTCGTAACTGTGTTAATAGTGCAAATAACTTCTGTTATATTTGCGGAGAAGTGACATTTGCTGCACAGAAAAAGAACATCAGTGCAACAGTTAAGAAAGCGTATCATTTGTATTTTGGTTGCAAGATAGGCGACAGGACAAAGACTGGGCCCACACGTATGCTGCCGCACTTGTGCCGTAAATCTTTCACAGTGGCTTATGGCAAAGAAAGGCAATGCCATTTGCTGTGCCCATGATTTGGAGGGAGCCCACCAATCACGTTGACGACTGTTATTTCTGTATGTACCACCAGCTTCTGGAGGCATCACCAAGAAGAAGAAATGGACAGTTGAATACCCTAACATACCATCTGCTCTGCGACCTGTCTCTCATGGCGAAGGACTCCCAATTCCAGAACCTCCTACAGATTTTTCTATCAGTTCAGACGATGAGGATGGCCATGCGTCGGCGAGTTCTCTCAACGTGCAGTAAGGATGATACTTTTCGTGCTTTGACGAAACATCTGCACCACATAAAATTACCCAGGATGAAATGAACGATCTTGTTCGCGATTTGGATCTGTCGAAAAGCAAAGCGGAGATACTGGCCTCAAGACTTCGACAGTGAATCTTCTGGAACAGAATGTCCGAGTGACTTCATTTCGCACTCGCCATCAGCTCTTCGAATCTTTCTTTAAGAAAAGAAAGCCTGTGTTCTGCTGCGATATTGATGGTCTACTACAAGCTCTCAGTATGCACATGATCCCCACGAATGGCGGCTGTTTATAGACGCTCAAAACTGAGCCTAAAGGCGGTTTTGTTGAATAATGGGAACCAGCTTCATCCATACCTATTGCACATGCGGTCTACATGAAGGAGACTTACGGCAATCTAACCAGCTACTGGAGACGATTAACTACAGCAAGTATGGCTGGCAGATATGTTCTGACCTGAAGTAGTATCTCTGTTGATGGTTTGCAGCAGGGATATACAAAGTACTGCTGTTTTCTTTTGTTGGGACAGCAGAGCAATCGATTGCACTACATCAAGAAAGAGCTGGCCTCCGAGAGCATTTTTTAAGCCTGGAAACGAATGTAGCACCCACCATTGGCACAGCCACACAAAATCATCATTCCTCCTTTACACATCAAGCTCGGTCTTGTCAAAAACTGGTAAAACCATGGATAAGAATGGACCAGCATTCAAGTACCGCATGAAAAATTCCCTCGACTCAGTGAAGCCAAAATTAAAGAGGCATCTTTGTGGGCCTCAAATTAGACAGCTCTTCCGAGACCCCAAGTTGAGGAACTCTTCAAGGTAAAGAAAACAGGTTTGGGATGCATTCTATCAGTGGCAGCAAACTTCCGGGGAATGACAAGGCAGAAAATTACAAGTGTCTGTTGAGGATATGTTGGCTTTGTTTCATAAAATTCGCCTGCAATATGTCCTTAAAGATCCACTTTTTGATTCCCACTTAGATTTCTTCCTGATAACTGCGGCAGGTCAGCGA
>RXPK01003311.1:0-63073 GCA_004143645.1 Protaetia brevitarsis
TATATACAGCAACGAATTACCATGAAATCTCGCTTTGTTTACGGGGTTTTGGTGAATTTGCCGCAGAGGGCACGTGAAATAATATACAAATATATATAACCGGATTTTCGTTAATTTATGATGCTCATCGGAGTAATCGTTGCAAATATAATCTCAATAATTTATAGCAGAAAATCGGTCTACGAGAATTTCTCGTATTAAGCAATATACAGGGGCAGCCAAAATCTGAGCTGAAATAAACAATACAAGAAACAACTCGCCACGAAACTAATTAACTCGTAAGCAGAGGAATATAAACTATACCCCTAGGAGACAACAGAAACAGTCCTATAGGATCGGTAGCGGCTATATCGTATCACCCATGGAGACAACATACTATAACTTGCAGGAACGAAAAGAAACTGTAGACGTATCACCCCGAGGGACAACAACAGAATACAGTCCTACAGGATCAGTAAACGGCTATAATCGTATCACCCCGTGGGACGACAACGTATTATGGCCAGGGAGAGATTCCGGAATCGCGGAGTCTGCCTCGATCGCGGTAAGATGCACGGCTTAAAATAGCAAGCGCGCTGGCGGGATTCGAGCGTGCGTAACCCATCAACATGGTGCGTGGAAAATAGCGTGCGTAGATACAATGTGCGGCGCGTGGAGGGGACGCAATACTCTAAGAATTCAAACTAATACGCGCGCCGGCGAAAACAAATTAACGAAATAAATACGGGCGTAACGAGCGTATCAGGAAAAATTGATTAAATAAACTACAATTTATGATAAAATAAATTGCTAACTCAAAATATATATTGAAATTAATTTTTCCGTGTAACGACACGTTACAATCTAAAGACAAGTATTTACACAGCCTGAACTAAGAAATATGAAAGAAGACTAAAAACCAATTTACCCAACAAATCCCACTGAAATAGAAGCAGTAATTAAAAACTTAAAATATACTACTGCGGTAGGGCATAATCAGATACCTACTAAACTATTAAAATACTGTGCAAGTAAATTAACAACGGAATCGGGTCTGATGTCCCTTTTCCCTTATGGTCCAATTCAGGTATCTTGATCGTTCAACTGGAACTTTTGATATATTTTTTTTTTCTGTGCAAGTAATTAATTAATTAAAGTTAATTTCTGTCCTACCTAACTTTTCTTCTTTTCTTTGTTAAAATAGTTTTTCATATGTATTTTTTTTTTTAAAAAAGGAAACTAAACGTGGGTCTGACGTCGATGATAGTTTTTTGATCTCTGTTTGTCCTTAGCTAAGTCCTGACTATTCCTTACGATTTCACATTCACCATGAATGTAACTATGGATCGCTCTGTATTTGATTCAACAATGAATAAAGAAACGGCTTCTTTGAGCAAATTGTATTAGTTACTGGTTTACATCCTTTTACTTAAAGCGACGTTTCGACAACCATGTGTCTTTTCAAGCTACAATGATACTTAATTAGTATTGGAAATATGTATAAAATAAAAGAAGCAGTTTAAGTATACCTTCGTATAAAACTCACTTAACTTTTTTTTACGATGGTATACTTAAACTCCTTGTTTTATTTTATTTATATTTTTAATACTAATTAAGTATTATTGTAACTTGAAAAGGACACATGGTTATCGAAACGTCGCTTTAAGTAAATGGATATAAACCAGTGACTAATACAATTTGCTCAAAGAAGCCGTTTTTTTATTCATTGTTGATTCACCATGAATATGGGAGTAAGGGTCATTGGCAATGCCAACTATAATGATTTGGATCATTTATCGGTGTAACTGAAATGTTGCAGTTACTAGTTGAAATCGCGTAAATCAATTAATAAAAGCATTTTTATTTAGAGTTCTAAAGCGCCCTGCTACCTATTGCGGGAATACTCAACACAGGATCTATATGCTACATATTCTGTGCCTGACGAGCTGCAATTTTTATTTACACCCCTGAAATTGAGGGCAATTTTCAGACTGGTAATTTTTTGCCTTCTACGCGTCAGAAATTCAGAGGAGTTCTGCGAGCACTTACAGCCCCACAAATTAATACCGCCGTTAACTAATTTAATGCTTAAGCATCAGTAACCGGCGATGTGGCGGTATCTGTATTAATATTGTACGTAGAATACGGAACACGCGAGCCTCAAACAAATTTGCTCTCGGGCGAAATATAATTTTCCGGTACCGAACATTAGAAGAGGGTCGTAACATCAATTATTGCGCGGCTACTCTGTGTGCACACTTAATACGTAGTACATACCTACTACACATACGTACGTACACTCGCGCACACGTTCGTATAATTTGATCCGGTCGAAAATTAATTGAATTGTGAGAAACTTTGTTGATTATATCTCTCACTCGCGGGCATTTGAGCAAAACCGGAAGGCGGGCAGGCGAAATCGGCTCGATATGTGAGCTTGTATTCGTGTATTTCGGCGGAAGTTTTAAACGAAATATTTTGATTAATGTTAACCAAGATACGGGGTGGCGTAGGCCACCCAAAATTTGATAACTTTCTAGCAGCTATTCCAACGGCAAGTTTCAATTAAATTCCACATTTCGGTTTACAAACGTTCGTTTGTGTTTGAGTTGCTGACCCAATTCATGCCTTTTTTACACTTCCGTATTTATTATTCTCATTCATAAATATTTTCTTTGCTATCGACTATCGTTCTCTCTGCTTAATTTTCAATATGCGTATTGGATTCACGGAATTATAATTTTCCTATTAAAGAAAAGAAGAAAATCTGAAATAACAGTTATAAAAATGTTTTACTCTTGACGGTAAACGACTCACTTAATCAATAATCCTTTCATTATGGAACATAGGTGGAATGGGCTTGTGTAGGCGAACAGTCACGCCAGGGTGTTCGCCTCAATAATGCATATCAAGGGAAATTGTGGCATAAATTATGGACTAATAGATGGGAGTACTGTGTATTCCTTATGGAACACCAATTATTACTTTAAACACATAAAGAAAAATATAAATATGGATACCTCCTTTTCGTAAATGCCTAATCTTCCACATACAAATCATTAAATATCTATTAGTTGTGTGTTAGGTGTTGGAGAAGGTTCTCAACTTCCAGCTGCGATTTCATCACTGTCCAACACAATATTATTTTCTCATACACCATTACGTATAGTTTATGTCGTTTTTCATTCCGATTCTGAAACTAATTTTAAATTTGCTGCATCACGTTTAGGATTTTGAGAAATTATTTTAAATAGCTTTTCCAAAAAGTACACTAAATTTTACAGAATTTCACAGCATTCAAATTACCCCTATTTGTGCTCTGGAGCAAATGAAACTAGGAATTTGTAGATTCCTGGCTGTGTGGGTACATAAGGAGCTATGCATGGCTTTAATTCAATTTAAGTCTGTTTGTGATAGCTGAATGTTTATTTCATAATTTCCCGTGCGTGTACAAATAATCCCAACAGCTTCTGTTATGTATGTGGAAAATTCACTATCTAACGACATAAACGGAATATTACGCCTTTAATAGAAAATATGTATTTCCGTTACTTTGGTCTAAAAATTAAATATCAGGATAAGGAATGGTCTCCTCACATTTGCTGTGCACGGTGTGCTGTTACCCTGAGGAGCTGGTTAAAGGGTGAAAACAGCGCTATGCCATTTATAAGACCCACGATTTGGCGTGAACAAACGGACCATTTGTCTGATTTTTTTAATTCTTTCAAGACGTATTGTGTCCAGATGATGGCATAAGCCGAAACCGGTCGACAGTAATTTTTTAGGATTGGAAAGAATACATTTTATAGCATATTACTAATTTCCATTTGTCCGATTGCTACTTTTGCTGCACGAAAACTTTCGGGTTCTCCAACAAAAATAAGAACAAGATTAGGTATGCTAGTGTGTTTTCTGCTCTCGTCCAGTACCTCATTTAGAAGCATTGCCAGTACCAAGATTTGTATGTGTTTCGAGTGAAGAATATGCCTTACAGATACAGAGGAAGAAATTTCCAAAAACTCAAACCGAAATACTAGGACCTAGACTTCAAGGATGGAAGCTCTTAGCTCCGGGCACACATTGTATCGTAACAGCTAAAAAGAACTGTCAGAGTATTATTCAACCAAAGAAGGTCTTTCATTCTGCAATAATGTCGCTGATTTGATGCTAACAGTAGCTCAACAACACATAACCCAGAAGAATGGCGTCTTTTTATCGATGCTTCAAAATTGAGTTTGAAAGCTGTCCTTCTTCAAATCCAGCCAACCATCCCGGTTGGCCACGCAGTCCATATGAAGGAAAATATGACTCTGTCTTCTCCACAAAAATAATTACAAACTGTACAAATAGCATATTAGCGGCTCTACTCGGTTTACAACTAGGGCACACAAAGAACTGCTGTTTTCTTTGTGAGTGGAACAGTCGATCGAGAAATTCCCAGTACGTTGTTAAAGATTGGCCAGTTAGGGCTCAGTATATTCCAAGACAAACTAATGTGCGTCATAAGGCACTAGTGGAAACTGTTAAAATATTTCTACCGCCATTGTATATCAAATTAGATTTGATGAAGAATTTCGTCAAAGCAGTAGATAAGGATGGTCGTGGATTCCAATACTTTCAACACAAATTTCCCAATACTTCAAGGGCAAAACTTACAGAGGGAATTTTTTGTAGGACCCCAAATTAAACGTCTACAACAAGATGCACAATTTGAAGAGACTTAAATGACTTGGAACGTGGTGCTTGAAATGCTTTTAGTCAAATTTTTCCAGGAAACACAAAATCTAACAATTACATACCAATTGTTAATGAACTTCTTAGAAGTTACCATGAACTGGGCTGTAACATGAGACTTAAAATACATATTTTACATTCGCACCTGGATTTCTTTCCCCCGAACCTCGACGATGTCAGTAATGAATACGGTAAGAGATTTCATCAAGACATTTCTGTTATTTAAAAACGCTATCAAGTGGAACAGTGAAATGCTGATTTATTTTTCGCTTTATTTTTTTTTTTTGCTTCGCATTTTACTCCTTTACCTTTAAATTATTATACGGAATATTCCACAATTACTAAACCTTCATATCTTGGCTTGTAATTATTAATCGTATAACTATAATTATTGTTATTATATCTTTAATGCCAACATTTTTCTAGATCATTGTCAAGGCTTCTAAAGACGCGGCTCCTGGCCAGCGTCGACGCCGCCAGACAACTATCTCCTAGACAGCACGGTTTCAGGAAGGGCCATTCTACAATTAGTGCCGTTCGGAAAATAATGGACATCTATCTCACGGAACAGCGCAAAAACAGATACACCAGGGGAATAATGACGCTCGTCACTCTTGATGTGAAGAATGCTTTCAACAGCGCCAGATGGCCCGTTAATCTGGACGCCCTGGAGAAGCGCTTCCACATCCTGCATTACCTCCAGCAGATGTTGCGAAGTTGCCTGGCGGATAGAGTGCTCAGGTACGAGACGAGGGGGGATGGCGCATGGTGAGGATAACGGCAGGAGCCGCCCAGGGATCCATCCTGGGACCAGACCTGTGGAACATCTCCTACGATGGCATCCTCCGTATGGAGATGCCTACCGACACCTACCTGGTTAGCTACGCTGGCTGATGACATCGCGGCCGTGATTATCGCTACCGACATCTAGGACGCTTAGAAGCAGCTCAATCAGATCATGAAAAGGTCACCACCTGGGTGAAGGAACACGGGTTGGTACTAGCCACCCAAAAAGATGGAGGTTGTATTGCTGACCGAACGTAGGATTCCTCTGCGAATACCGCTGAAGGTCGATGCAGAGACGATCACGACTTATAATCAGTCGACTGATGGCCAACATCGGTGGGTCACCGGCAAGTAAACGCCGGCTTCTGATGTCGGTATCGCAGTTCATTCTCCTGTACGGCAGTGAGATCTGGGCGGACGCGCTCCGAAAGGAGTGGAGCTCTGCGAATAGGACTGCGTATATATCTTCTAGCCAAGCAGAGAAGGCAAATCTACCTGGACAAGCTGGAAAGCAGATTGACAAGTAGGCAGGATACGGGAGAGCGTATCATGCGGCTCTGGTAGGAACAATTGAAGGCAGATGGACGGCCTAATTGATCAAGGATCTGTCAGTCTGGATGGGCAGAGATCAAGAAGAAGTTGACTATTACCTCACTCATGCTGACGGGGCATGGGTACTTCAACGATTACCTATGCAAAATGGGGAAGGTGAATAGTGCCTCCTGCCGATACCAGGACAGCGACTGTGACGATACTCCTCATACATTCTTCGAATGCGTAAAGTGGAAATTGCACAGAGACCAGCTGGAACGAGATGTCGGACTACTCACACCGGCAAATCTAATTCGGGTAATGCTGCGAAGCCGGGATACATGGCACATGGTCTGTGCCTTCGCGAAGACGATTTTGATCGCTAAGAAACAGAAGATGGTCGAATATTAAACACGGAGCACCACCTCAAAGGAATATGATAAACGATACCGAGGTGGAATTTTGCTCGACGGGGAGGTTTTTTAGTGGGTGTAAGTTCCACACCCCGAGCTTGACGCCTGATGGTGCATAAAGCATTTTTTCTCCAACAAAAAAAATTCATTGCTGTATTTATTGGAATTTTCCATGTAAAATATGCCGAAATTCCACCTTGGTAATTTCCCAAACTAATAATAAATAATAAATGAAAAAACAATTGCAAAAATTGTATATTGCTCTTAATTTGGTGGTAGAATGAGGGTATGATCAATAAACTGTACTAAATATAATATATCACATATAATTGGCTCTTATGGTCATTACTTAATAAAGTCGTTAAAAACACATTACGCTATATATCAAGGATAATCTATAATACAGGATAATTGCACATATTCTAGCAACTGGAAAACATATCATTTTCTTAAAACAACCCCCTTCTCTAAAATATAAATAGCTTAAGCACCACTCTCTTTAATAGAATATAATCTATTACTAATCTTTCTTTCCATAAAATCACTTCACAAGAATTCCCATATTCAGTAAATGCTGATATTCGCAGCTAAACCATCACCAAAGACACATACAGATTGCCTGAATAATCCAGCACCGGCTTTACTTTAATTTGTTTCTGCCGTCGGATCGATGCTACGAACACTTGCGCCTAATGTCCGCCGAAAATCCGCTGGTAACTGCTTTTAAATTGTTGTCTTGGCTCGAGCTTACGCCCGCTATTATACAGATCTCTATCTAATTCGCTCGTCGCAGCATTCAAGTATTTTCCTCAGCCATCTCTAAACAATTTGATGCTCCGCTCTGAATTGTTCTCCCTCGTCTCTATTGTGTTCATTCTGCTCGTCTCGAGCTAATCTAACAAATTAATTGTTTGCGGTAATCCCGTTTTGTGAGAGCAAATATCGAAGTTCTCTAGACGAATTGATGAAAGTAATCGATTAATAATATTCGTGCGGATAAAAGAATCTCTAAGGCTCTTGAGGTATTATGCTATTGAATGGAGTAATTTGCCAAGAACTCGAATCTTCGCAGAATCACTCGAGTATGAGATTTGAGCAAATAAGTTCGTTTAAGTGTGGTAAATGCGAAAAGGATCCACTTCATCAGTTCAATCGTTTAAAGTTTCCGAATAATTTCGTCTTAATATCTTACGAAGTTTTATCATGTTACTAGGCTGAATTAAACACTTAAGACAAATTTAATTAAATTGAACAGCTTTCAAAAGGTCTTTAAAGATGTCTGCGAGGGAATTCTAGAAAAAACTTCCAGTAAAAATCGGGATTCTAAAACTCCAATTACCAATGACAAAGTATACTGAATTTATATTAAGTATCTCTGTTATTATGTCTTTTACCTTTTATTAACCCTTTCCTTCCTGTACCGCCTACAAAACATCAAACAGCACGCTTTAACACTGCTGTCAGAAGTAAATCCACCTAAAGAATTATAAATACATTTCCTGGTGGTAGAGAGTGGTGTTTTATTGAAAGTTCAACGAACCTTAAATATTGACGTTTGCTCTAAATGGTTCAAGTTTTGTAATAAGATCTACGGACGACTGGAGTTAAAATTTCATAAAAAAAAATTATTTATTTTTATTACTTTTGATCAGACATTTTCTCAATAATTATAATAACAAAGGCAATGATTAGTCAAGTCGCCAAGTTTCACGGATAACGCAAAACTTTTTTATTTATGAATATTTTTTATTAAATTTCGAGAGGTATTATCTACTGGAACTTTAAAGTTATTTAACTTATGTTAAAATATTTTATGACTTCAGATTTTACCGGAAATATGGTCGAATATAAAATTGTAAATGGAAAATCCTGTATATTTAGACATATTCCAATTTGCCCTAATTCTTCGAATTCGAAAACATATCACTTGTTAGGTTTCGTTACTGTGGTTACCGAAAATTTTTATTTTTATTTTCCAATCTGGAGTGCCGCGAATACGCTAAAAATTGCTAACCATTAACATAATATCAAAAAATAATGAATGTTAAAATCGTTTGCCTTATACTCCTACTAGGATGTAATTGATTATTATTATTATTATTTTTTGTTGATATGCTTTGTTTTTCCTATTGCTTTATATAACGTTTTTATATACACTTTGTGTTTTTCATAAATAAAACATATTATTGTATTATTATTATTATTATTATGCATCATGAATTTTTTTAAATGGAACCTCATAAGTCCTCTGCCTTAATCAAAAATATATTTTTTTAGCGGTTTCAATGATACTAAGTGCTTGGTATTCGGATTAAAATTTATATCTCTGTCACAGGAGATATATACAGTAACATTTTTAAGAAATAAACAAAAATATGATGAAATTTTCTGTAGAAGCAATTTTAGAAATAATCTACAAAAATATTAATCATAAAATAGCTTTCATTAGCGTGAATACAATTTTAAACATTTTTCATGCGAATGTCATATAAGCTATGGAAACAAAAATATATTTTAAACGTAAAAGAAGTTATTGGGATAAAACGCTATGAATTGAATAGAATAGAAATATATTTGAACAAGAGTATGTAGTCAAAATTAAATTACATATTGACATTATATATAAAATATTAAGTAAATTCACCAGATACGATATGTATTTTAAATAAAAATTACAATTTTGAGGTTATAGGTGATTATTGTACAGGAAGTGGAACTTGTGAATTCTAAAATCCTTAAACTGAAAGAATAGTGATTTCCAATGGGCAATGTTTGTAATAAAACGCCTAGAATGCATTTTGTTTAAATTTGATTTATTATTTACTTTCTTAATAAAAGACATTTGATTTCATTTTATCTATGGAAACATGTTTTATACATGTAAAATTTATAACGTTTTTGTAGTTCTATTTAATCTCTGTGTGTGGTGTGCGCGCGCGCGCGCGGTGACGTAAGCGACGTCAAGAAAGGAATGGACAAATACAGAACGCTCTGATTGGCGAACAACCGAGGAGATCGTAGGTATGCACGCGAACAAAGGGTCGGCAGCTTACGTTGTAATAGAGCGGACGTGTCGTTCGTCTGGAGCATAGTGGTTGGGAGAGCCACTATTAATAGCAGGCCACAGCACAGTAATATATTGATAAAAGTAAATAGCGTAGCGGGCTAATTTATCCCCGTTATTTCCGAAATACCTTCGCCATTTGTTACTTTCTACGGTAGTAGAATACCAGATATTGGTAAAAATAAACGCGTGGCGGGTTAACATGTCCCCGCTATTGTATCAGTTGTTTAGTGCCGAGAAATAAAACCTCGTGAGTGAAGAATCCAACAATCAGTTACTAGATTGCGTATTAACCGTGGGCTGAAGTGTTGTGCTACCATATGCTGGAAGTTTCCCGATCCAGAGAGCCAAAGATAGCATCCAGAGAGTACGACGACCGACCTAGTTCGAGCCGGTTGAAGAGAAAACTCGCTGCCTGTGTCGAAACCCACACGACCACGCCTAGAGCCGAAGGACCAAATTCATTCATTTTTTTTATTAATAAATAATTGTTATAATAATGTTTTATAATCAAAAATATTGTAAAGGTGAAATCAATTTTTTTTCTTTGTTATTTAATAGACGGAGATTATATTTAAAATACTCGTAGAACCGCTTGACCTGAGAACAGTTAAATTAATCGATAAAAGGTTATCAAGCTATTTTTGTTTATTTCAATTAATTAATAGAGATTATGCACCAGTCCTCAAACCCAAATCATTGGAGCCCAACTAAAAATTAATAACATTGGAAAATAATTTAGAATCATTACAATCCTGTCGTTCGACGCCGAGCGAGATAAAACCTGCACCAGTTCAATCTGGGGTACAGTGCAGGTCACGAGATAGCGTTCCATTACAACCTAGCGCGCAAACGTTGGGCAGAGATTGCGTACCAATGCATGTTGGGAACTCCTTCTGAGTTCCCAACTTCCCACTGAGCGCCACTTTCTATAGAATTAAGACCTTAGAAATGTAAGCTGAGGCGTCTCATGGTAATATTCCATATGAGTATGACACAAGGCGAAGTAAGACATCCTAGCTGCTTCCTAGTTGACGGCTTTTGGTATGGTGCGTATAGCATATACATTAGATGACAGCTTGGCAGAAAAATGATCAATGCGCGATCGTCATGTGAGAAGAGGATCCAAACATATTTCCAGAAAATTGGCAAAGGAGTTTGATGCATAAAACTGTGGAACTAGAATTTACAGCTAGCAGAAAACTGCAGCAAACCCCTTTGCCAAATTTCTGGGAATATGCCAAACTGTCATCTAATGTATATGCCATACGCACCATACCAAAAGCCGCCACTCCTCGGATGATTCCGTAGTATTCCAGTTTTTGTAGATTATAAACAAAATGCAGCCTGAAAGGGTTTTCCCGGCAAAACTACAAAGTTAGTTATTATTTATTAATTGTATATAAAAAATCAATATTTCTATAATTATCGAGAAACCTTCTTTGGTTGTTCATCACAACTATGCCTTTACATTATTTTTTATATATTTTAAAACCGTATACATCTACAAAAATTTTTGTTATTTTTTCGGGGTAAATAGAGCCTAAGCAATGTACTGCTTGTCAGGTACCCGCGCAGAACCAAATGTCCCTTTTAATCATCATTATAGTCCCGGAAAAAAAATCTGTTAGCGTAACTGACCAGAATGGGATTTAAACTCGCGGCCTGTCGTACTAGACGAAACCCTTCAAGGCATTCGGCGCACTAATTAATATATTCAAGCTAATGTAAGCAAATTCCTGGATAATACATATAAAGTACAAAAAATTAATGAAACCTTGTTTCTATTTTTAATAATAATATTTATCTAACTAAATAATATCAACATAAAATCTAAGAGAATTTTCCTTATAATAATGTGCGCACCAATTAAATCCAACCAAGATTGTTTATCGCTACAAAACAGAAATTTCAATCTATAATTTTATCCATATTTCATCTCCTTTGTACCTGCACTACAGCAGCTGACATCCCTACCTACCTTCGCTGTAAATAATTGCTACCGTCGAAAGTTTGAGCGGTGGACGAGGCTCTGCGGAAGTTTACAGATAATACATAATAACAGTATTGACAAGGCGATAAGCTGAAACAAGTTGGTAAGTTAGTACCGCGCCGCTGACGGTATCTTGTTCTCGCTTTTCCCGTTGAGAGAGATTCACAGCCTTCGTCTTTCAGCACCGCAGAAAGCATATGGCATATTATTGGCTTCGAGACACCAAAGGGAAAAATTGGAAACTAGCAACGTAATATCCAGTCCAGGATGGATGAATCGTCAAACATCGGCGAGGCATGATTAAGAGGCAAATAGCTAACGGAAAAGGATTTGAAATGGAACGTAAGTATGAGGATTTTTCGCTTTTGGTGGTGGTTTTATTTAAACGTGAAAATTGCTTGGCTCTATGTTATTTTGATGAATCCTTTGATAGCAAATGTTATTTCTAAAGCATTATCTTCATCTAGTTTTGCTTTTATGTTGGTGGTTTGTGAAAATAAAAACATTTCCAGAAATGGTCAAACTAAACACGGCATACGAAACATCATAATAATTATAATAGTAATAATAATATACATATCTTTATTTCAACTACGTCATATACATGAAGCGTACAGAATAACGTCGCAAACACAAAATGGGAATTGAGTTTTATAATTATACAGTATATTTGTAATTACATCATTACAGAAAATTATGATGAAATTTTCTATGTGCACAAAGAGCACAAAGATGGATTAGATAAGTAGAAATAGAGACGAATACAAATACATTAAATTAAAATAATAGAACAAATATAAGGGGAACAATCAATCAAACACACAAACTCGTGTTGCCATTAGAAAGTCTTCGACATTAAAAAGTTTCTTCTCCATTGAAACTGTTTCGACTGTACGTTTAAATTGTTGTTGGTTGAAGGTTTCAGTATGTGTGGCACTTTGTTAAACAGTTCGGTTTTCTCAGTAATCAACTACCTTCTGAGAACAAGGAAATAAATAATATGACACTCTTTCTTCTTGTCTCTCTATTATTATTATTTTTATTGTTTTAGTTGACAGAATAACGACTGCTAGGACGTATAGTGAGCATACTCTCCTTTTTAAAATAGGTTCTATAACGGTCCCAATACTTTAGGTTGCTGCGCAACTTGACGGCATTCTTTTGCACTACGAAAATTATATGTGCGTCTAGTGAGATCCCGCAGAAGGGTAGGCCATAATCCATTCGGACATATACTTCTTGCGCGATAATGTATTTGAGCCTCTCTATAGCAAACAGGGTGGAAGTGTTTAACATGTTGGTCCCAATTCACACTGCTCTCAGAGTACGGTTTTCGTGGTTTTCCTTGCTCACACACTAAGCGTTAGCTTCATTTAACAAATTCTTAAGTTAACTTAACTGAATAATGTATGTTGAAGCAATTGCATTTCTTTCAGTGCAGGTGAATGCTGAGAGACCTGTAAAGTCGCTCCACGCGCGCAATATTATCAATATTGAATGTCTAGACATTTTGTGGTGTCAAGCTGACTAGCCCGTACATGAGAAGAGCAGATGTGTCATATCCCAGTTAATTAGTAGTTTATAGTAGCATCGGATAGTTACTTCCCTGCATCTCGCATCTTTTGTAACCGTTTCAGGCTTTTACCGGTGTTAAGATATTTCTGTCTTGTAAAAGAAGAGAGGTATCATCTGCATACATATAAATCTCAATCCAGTTCATATTAGCTGGTAGATCATTAACATAATATACAATGGAGAGCCATAGACTTAGAATAAAACTCTGGAGAATGCCTGTGGAACTCCATGACTCACTCCCAGTGACTGAGACTAGGAAACTTCCCAATCAGTCAATTGTGTTCTGTCAAAGAAATACGATCTCGTGAGCTTTAATGCAATTCTCCTAAAGTCCTAACACTCTAGCTTATTTAATAAAATATCACGACTAACAGAATCCAATTTAATTTTTTGATTAACTTAAATGCCAAGAGATTTATTTCGGAATATTCGCCGTGGTCGAAGCTTCTGTAAATATCTTCACTCAACCCGATCCGCGGACCTGCACAAAGAAGGAAAAAGATGGAAAGAAGCTTTACTTTCTGATTTATACTCTTCCAGTGCAGATTTTCTTTGAAATTGATGTTCCTACTCTTGAGCAATCGTATGTATCGCAATCACGAGTTTTTGAATCAGATCCATCTGCTCTTCATTCATTGTTTCTTCTTCCAGATGACGCTTGTCTATTACCGTCATCTGTAAACCGGACGCTGCCTCGTTGAGTTATTGAGTTTCTCCGAGGCTTGCGACGATATTTCGAAGCCTTCGTTAGGTCTTTGGAGAATTTATCCATCATAGCATATTCAACGTAGTAATAAGTATTTAGTTTTTTTTTTATTTAAGCAACAAAGATATGCTATCAATCCAATCCATAAATGTAAACTTGAATAAGTAATTCATAATAACAATTGTAAATTATAAGATTCTTGGTGAAGGTAACCTCCGTAACAGCCCTGTGTACAGGGTCTTCTCTGATTTTTATCGTGCTCCAATTTAATTCAAATTTCATTTAATGTCCACAACTTTAACTTTTTTGTGGCCTTTATTTCAAAATTTTATTTTATCAGTATTTTCACATTTCATGAATATTTTACAAATTTTCATAACTTACTACATTTTAAAAATGTTTATTATTTGTTTTTTTTTTCCATAAGACTGCAAGTAGTGGTAGATATATTCCAGAGCAAACTTTAAAAACTTAAGCAAAAAAAGGAATTTTAACATAGGAATTTAGTTTATAATTTAACACGTATCACTTTCACAGTTGTTAGAGTTACTTAAAATTTACAAACCTACAAATCTAAAGTTATCCTCAGTATAAAGTATGAAAACCTCGACACTTTTTTATCGACAGGACCCTCATGTTATCACTTGGGAAATTGAACACAGGATTTCTTCCCTTCTTTTCTTTTCCGTATAAAATTCCGCGTGTCTGCAATATCTCTCAAATGGGAAATCTCTTTGTTATGCTGTGGACAGTCGACCTAATTTTTTTTCATAAGTATTACATGGTACACAATCATTGGAAACGTGAACGGTGGCGGAATACTAAAGCGGAAAAAATCCGTGGAAGAGCGGAAAGATATCGCAGTTGTTGTTGGTTATGACTGCGACAAAATACTTTTAGATATATGTCAATCTTATACTGTATACTGGCTATAAAAATATAACTATTTCGAGGGCACTACAGTATCTAATATCTTCTTAATTTATTTAGACGATTTTTAGGGAAGTAGAAAGAAGCATTCAAAGTTTATACGATAAAACCATTATTTCGGTTTGTCAAATTTCACGAACTTAAGTGAAACAGATTGTCGTTTTTCTAAAAACAGATATGGTGGAATTCTATGCATAATTATAGCGTCTAAAAGATTATCTAGAAGACTGTAAGCATGTATTATGAATAGTTACAGACTTACAGATAACCTGGTCATGGAATTAGAAAAATCTATAAAAAAAAATAGCTAAATTAATTGACCAGAGTGCAACCACTATTTTAGCAGCGCTTTTAAGTAATAATAACACCAATCGGAAAACTTTTGCATTAATAATTGATTTAGCAGAGGAATAAAGTTGAGAGAACACAAAAAAGCGAGTTAGTGAAACCATTATTGAAACATTTTTGTAAGGTCCTTAACAAAGTAATTAAAATATATATTTTTCTTAAGTTTCTAAGTAATAGGGGGGCAGTTCAGACCTCCCAAGCCTGCCAAGATCTCGTAAGAGCGGCGTAGGGAAGAAAAGGATTTGCAAAGGGACTATTGCAATAACATGTGACTCTAAGAAGAAAAATAACAGTGACGATTCAGGGGTGATCAAGATAGTATAGAAATTTCTGAAGAATCGCTGAGCGGTAATTAACTTTAATTGAAAGTTATGTCACGTACTCGTAAGGCATTGTTGAGGTCATTGGCTCGAAGTCTGCATACCTTCGTAGGGGGAGTACCACAGGCTCTGTGATTGGGCCAATATTGTTTACGATTTACACTTCCCACTTCTTCGAGAGTTTACTGTATTGTAACCCCCAAAGTGTATGCTGATGATATTCTTATATATTACTCGTTCCACCCTTCCGAATGGAAAGTTGCGGTTTTTCACATTGATGCAGACCAGCGTTATTTGTATGATACATCATCTGTGCATAGTCTTGCGTTGAATGCAGATAAGTCTAAGGTCATTTTGTTTAGTCGCGAAAAAACTGTATTATATAATATTGTAATGTACTGGATCTGAAGCTAGATAAAGCTGCCTTCCTTACAAAATATGAAAATCCTTGGTTTTAACATTGATAATACGCACAGATTCTGATTGCAGATATCGAACTATATTCGGAACGCTTATATTTCTTTAAAAAAGATATATCTCTATAGACTTATATGTAAGGAATCCTTTAAAAAAAGTTTATGTGAGACCTTCATGCTGTTCACATTTACATACTGCGCTTCCATATATCACCATTGTCTTGACAACTTCACTAGAATCCGTATTCAAAAAATACAAAATTCCTATTTGCGTCATATATATACAATATTAGAAAATTTGATCATATATTAAAGAACTTAAAGAAATTATTAAAATGGCTGCATTTAATGGTTTCCCAAAGGAGTTGTATATAATACCATTAGAAAACATAAAAACAAAATAAGACTACTTCAAATAATAGTCTTAAAAATATTTTAGGTAACCTTAAAGATCAAGTACATAACTTGGACAAATCAGGTATTTATAGAATATCTTGTAAAAATTGTGATCATGTATATATTGGGAAAACTAAAAGATCAATTAAAGCGCGTTACAAGGAGCATTTGGCTCATTTTAAATGTAGCTTTGACAAATCTAGTGTAGCACTACATATGCTTGAAGAAAACTATAAAGTTGACAATGTAAAGTTAGTAAGAACGTAAACAACTATGTGCAATTAAATTGTCATGAAGGTATGGAAATATATAAAAATATTTGAATGAATTCAGATTTAGGACCCTTAAATTCTTGTCTTTATAGTTTATTAGTGTTTTAGTAGTTTATTATTTTTGATTAGTGACTAGTTAAGCATGACGGCAGCCAGGTATAAATTAGAGTAGTTTTAGTGTATTTATTCAATTTAGTGTTTCTGTTGATGATAATAACTTTGCTATTGAAACGTATGGCCAGTTTAGTGTAGTTTCTGGTGAGGAGTTTAGAAGAAATTAGCACGATGAAAATGGTGATTGTGAAATATCATACCTCCGAAAATCTTCCAAGCATGAGCAGTATTCCTTCTACCAAATCGCGCCTGATATCCATTCTGTTCACCGAAGTGCTCTGGTTTTGTTATTGCCGATATCTGCTAGACTTAAGTCAAAGAAACTTGCTAATTTCTTACGTTTCGAAGTTTTACTTTGATCATTTAACCTTCGTTAAGACATTCGTTTCAATGTGTTCGACTCCTAGTGCACAATGAGACGTTAGATATATGTTTTTTAATATAATTTTTTTTTTTTTTAATTTTAAGAGAGCAGTACAGTTTGGTTATATCGGTGACAATTATGCTTCTAAACTTGATATTCATTTAATAAATTTTGATCTATTTTTTTTTTGTCGCAATGTGTACCACTTTTATATCTGTAATTACCTACGTTCTCTACCTCCCTGTATCTACTGGAAAAAAAAGAAAAAGAAAAATAAAAAAAATCAAATTAATTACAAGCTCATAAAAAAACGCAAACAGTTCCAAATTATTCTCCTCCCGAACACGGTAACTGTAGCAACGTGACCCAAATTTGTTCCCTATTAAAACGACTGACGGTATTCCCACCTAATATAAAAAAATACGCTGCCCGTATTTCAGCGACTTCATCTCTCCCCTTACACCCCCAGCGAAGTTCCCTTTATACACACTAAAAAAAAAGAGAGAACTTGAAACACGCCATAGCGACAGGTTTTTATTCGTCTCGTAAAAAGGCGCCGTTAATTACGGAGCAGGGCACGGTGGCACGTTCGCTTTTGCAGAGAATATAAACGGTGACGATATAGAACGACAATGGGACCACCACTCTACCGGTTCATCGTCAACGTTTTGAGCGAGTTTTTGGGGGCGCTTTATTGGATACCGGACGGGTACATCGATACAAACGGCACGGACGTAAAAGAATAAACGCCCTCTCGCGACAACTTACAAACGCATTTGGCAAAACAGCTGTTAATAACACCTACTAGCAGCCTCGGGCTGGTGACTCGTTCCAGTCTAATTAGGCTGGGTCGTAGTGGCGTACGTCCCCTGATGATGTTGAGGGGTGATGAGGAGTCGTGGAAGGGTATTTGTCGATAAAAAAAAGTACAGGCGCCTGAATTTTTATTTTGCATTATGCTGTTACCTTAGGGGTTAGATGGTTTGAAAGGTTTGGATAGAAAATGCTCTAATCTATAGAGAGAAAGCTAGATTATAAAATGGTGAAAGAAAATTACAAAATATGATAGTATTTAAAGTATAACGGTATAATCCTTCTAACATAAGTGAGATATTTTTTGAGGCTTTGATAATGGGATTTCAACGAAATTTGGAACATTTCTTTTTTAATATATTGTATATATTGGCCTGCGGGATCAAAGTCCATTTGCCAGCAATAAATTTTAAACTGGTTCTGGCTATTTTATTTGTACAACGGAGTTATATTTATCGCGTTAACGTTAAGACAAAATATAGATCTTCACTTGCTTCAGGATACTGATAAGTTTATCACATATATGTTTACTATTCAGACTTAACAGGAATGTCACACTAAGAGGCAATGGAATAGATTCTGCTATGAGGCGGGCATATAGTTGACCGATATTGTCTTTCAATCGATTATGAACTATTTTATGTAAATGAGAAAGGTTCCTTCCATTACCAAACTTTAATCTCGCGATCTTTGTACGATAATGACGCGGTAAACTGCAACCTATACAGGGTGTATCAGATATAGAGGTAAATATAATAATATGTAGAAGCTGTAATCATATACGATCAAAAAGTCTCAATGCACAGGGGGTCTATCTGTAAGCATTAACGAGAAAAAAAATATTTTATAAATGCTGTGGGCTAGAGCCGTACCTGCGTCCAACCTAAATGCTGTCCCGAGTATACCCCCACATACCACTATCATTCAGCCATTACCGCTGTTAGTTTTATGTGGACCGCCGCTTGGAGTGCAAGCCACTTCGAACATTTTATTTAAATTCTTCCCATCTCGATCCTTTTCAGGACCATCATGATTTCATATAAAGAAAATCGAAGCTTGATACATCGGCAAAAGCGCGGGAATGTATAGATTCATTTTCGCGCGATATCATAGTAAAAAGGCGTGTTTGCAAATTTTGTGTATCTAGATTTACTTCTATGTAATTCGATTCAATTCATTTTGCGTTATATGATTAAATAAATCCAAAAGAAATAACTCAGATTCATGTGGTACCGTTTATTATTAACAACTAACTCTCGATTCGACAAAGCAAAAGAAAAATATTTACGTTTTTTGTAACTACTGAAGTCGCATATGCGGTGAAACTCGAACGTCTTATCAGGATATTAAAAATAATACTTTGTAAACTTACGTAGAATGCTCTTAACAAAAAAGAAGAAATTTAAAATGCCTCAGTTTTGCTATTTTTACAAGGGCCTTTATTTATCTATAGATTGACGTTAAATGAACTTACGGCATACCATTAAGAATAATACTAAATGAGTCAATGTATTTATACATAATATCACGTTTAGCGGGTGCTTAACATGACGTTTCCTTGCATCAGGTCCGAACTAAAAAATGTTTGGCCCTAAATTTCACTTTTTTTTATTCTTTAATGATGAAATCCGGTTTCGGTGGCTTTGTGCTTTATATGTCGTGTAGTTAACACCCAAGCAAAATTTACTTTTTTATTTGATACACCCTGTATACCAGGAACTGATATTCGATACAGGATGTATTTATGCATAGTGAATCATGTGTGCAGAATAGGCACTTTTTCAATATTTGTCCCACTCCCGCGTTATCACTCTCTGTTTAGTAACCTTGTGTGATTCTAATTCAGCCAGTATAGGACCATAAGCGCTACTGTCTGCACAACCCTGCTTACCCAATGTATCAACACGTTCTTGAGGATGAATATCACAGCGACCCATATTCTAATAGAATTTAATGAGCTTAGATCTTGTGCTTAATTCATTAAATGTGTATGATATCTGCAATAATACAATGTACTTGTAATACACTGGTCGAATCGGATATAATGGCAATATGCTTGGCAATCCATCGAGAATTGCTACTGCCTCTGTGGTGAAAACGCCAGCCGCTAGATCTAGCTTAAACTTTCTCTCCTACCTGCACTACCTGCACTGCTGATGCAAAAGGCACAACCACACCTCCCCTTGAGTTTTTTTGCTGCATATGTCTAAATAATTAATGCCTCATGCAGTTTTGACATAATTGGGGTAAATAATTATAGGTCATGGTTTTGTTGGCCAATGCAATGCGGAAAAACAATATTGTAAGCACGGTGGTACGAGTAAAATGGGATGATTGGACTTGTGTAGGAATACATACGTGATTCAAGTGTAGCCATAGATCGAAAAGCTGATGCCAAAATTGGCAATTCCTTTCTGGTCCAGCATTTGTTTGTTAGGGCTTCTAACGATAAAGCATTTATTTTCTTTAAAATTGACAACATTCCTTTCACTCGTAGTTTGGAACATTGTCAATATTATAAGAGTTTAGAATTAAATATAACGTATAAGCTTAAGCATAGTTTCTACAGTTATTAAAAAAAAAAAAAACGTTATAAGAAGGTATAAGGTGCATTCAAATGATACTTGAAGGAATTATAAACCAGTAGCGTGTATTTTTTGTTTTATTATGTGCATGTAACCTAATATGAAAAAAAAATATATACATACAAACTAATAAAAAACTCAGTGACAGTCAGGATCTGAGCTGATATGGAGCTGTAAACACATTCTAAATACATTGGAGACAGTTGATAATCTATCCCTAATCTGGATACCTCTGTACTCACTTATTTTCGGAGATGACAAAGACACTCTTCCGAAAAAGAGTACTGCCAAGCAATTTCAGTGACCAGAACCTGCCATTGGCGTAGTGTCCACAACAGCTAAGCAGCAAATCAAATTCTGGACAAATCAGAAATTGCTCAAATTTACGTTTGATTAATTTTGCGCATCCTAACTGTATTGTAGATAGCTTGAACACTTGAAGAAAAAAGTATCCGAACGATGCGAGCGGAAGCGAGTGAGATAGAAGATATCGGGTTCCTTCTATTACAAGGAGCCGATATTTTCTCTCTTGCTTGCTCAGGCTTGCATAGTTGGATTATTATTATTTTCAAGTTTACCTATAAATTCTATCTGTGACGGATTACAACTACTATTTTTTATCCTAAATATATAAATATATAAAGAGCGCACTTTGTTTAGCTATTCCAATTTTCTAACTACTTATATGTACTTACAGAAATTATTTTTGGATGCAGATAAAACAAATACAAACACTTTATTTACAAAAAAGCTAAATAATTATAACTCAGCCTGAGCCCGTGCTCTACCCAAGATACTACACGTGACTACCTACTCTAAGTACTAAATGGACTATATTTCAATACCCCTATTTTAAACAACAAAAGCCGCTCTTGTATCACCCTCACCCTTCGACACATCCATAAAAATTTCTAAACCGCTCCAAAAGTGTATATAAATTTGCTATAAGCAATACTTTTTAATTCCGCGGGATGAATTCGGTTCCCAATATCTACTCGTCTTTCTACATTGCCCGGTTCTAATCTTATTCCTGTTGCCGTAATTAAATCATCAGACAATAATAGACCACACCACGTAGAAGTTTGATGGAACATCCGACTGTTGCGGCTAGGAGAGATAAGATTACGAGGAATGCAGACTCAGTCACAGAGCGAAACATGTAAAAGATTATACTCAATAAAACAAGATTGGAAAGGACTATATTTATCATTCATTTTTATACGCATTGATCCAATCCAATGGAGACCAATAATAATAGAAAAAAAAACTTCAGACAATATTTTATCGCGTCCCTAAGGAATTAAAGTTCAACAAACCTAAATCAATTAGTGAGATATACGAAATAACGCACGCCGCGTCTGCCGAAATAGATGAATACGCGTTCACGTAATAATAATAATAATAATATACATATATTTGCAATAACACCATTACAGAAAAGTCGAAATAAATTGTTTGTAGAAGTTTCTACAGATGTCAAAAGATATATATATAAATATAAATAACACAAAGATATAAATAAAAAAACTGTAAAAAGACTGTATACAGACAGAAACAAACAAACATTGAAGAAAAAGAAAGAAGCAGTATATGTATATATATATAAAATTTAGATGCATGGATGTGCTAAAAAATCCTCGATTTCGTAGTAACCACTAACTATCTTTTCGCCCTACTTTTTTTGTTTCTTTAATTTTACACTCGTCCGCCCATATCGCCTCCGCGTGCAACATTGTTGGTTCTATAGCACTCTTGCAAATAGTATCCGCGCGTTACCGTTTAAACTCAGCGTGACCCTGTGCGTTGCGATATTTTATTATTGATTTCCGTACCATTAAATTATAATACAAATACACACAGACAAAATGTCGGAAAATTCATCATAATATAATAAAAACAATTTGGTCCAATCTTCTCAAGCAAATAACCTAATACAGTCTTAGAATAACTATAATCTCTCACACACGGAATCGACGATTTACAAGCTTTCCAAACAAAGGAAATGAGTTTGAGCGTAAACTTAATAATGACTTCCTATCTTCACCAGTAATTAAACTTAATCACCGATTGAGCACTGAGTTAAAGTGTCGGTGCAACTGGAATTGAATTTTAATTATAATTAAAATGTCCACGATTTTCTAATCACTTATGTGGAACTTGCGTAACCTTGATATACTGTGTGGGGGTGTGTGCATAAAGTTTGAAATAAAAAATATAGTCTAGGTCGTTAGTAATTCCTATCTAAAATATTATGCCGGTTGCAACTCAATTTATTAAGCTTCTGAGTGAGCATACAACACTCACTTAACTCTTATTTACGAATATATATCCATTTCATGTATATATAAATATATTTTACGCATATCTTAGTTTTAAAGTAAGTAAATCGACCTGCAAAACTCGGTTATCGCTAAAATTTTATCACAAAAATCTAGGCTAATGTAACAGTTCGCCGTTATTATCTAGAAATTATAATTAACGTTTGACACGGCACGTGCTCCCGTATTCACGTATACAAAAAACAAAAAAATCTCGTAATCATAAAAGTTAAAAACTATTTCTCTTTTATCATCCAGCACATGCACACGCAGTACCTAGAACACACACACACACACACGTATGCTTTTAAACAAAATATTTTTAGGGAAACGTGTCGTGGAAAGCTCACATTAATTCCGAATGTCTCCCCATTCTACAATACTCACCCGTTATCGAATTACTACCGCCAAAGGGCGGAGGGGGCGAAGGTATCGCAGAGGAGACAGTATTAAGCGTAATTTAATAATAAAGTTTGTATATTCGTAAACTGTGTTCCCGCCAACACGTTCGCAATTAACGAGACAGTAGTGTCTGTAACGACACGCAATTCCCCTCTACATTTCGATATATAGCTGAGACTGTCACGCATTTCCTGCTTCCCCGGCTCGGCTGTTAGATGGTTCTTGTCTATAGCGGTAGATGGCTCTATAGGTTGTCGTGTCGTCTATCTCAGTAATAAAACGGCGATATAACATTCTCGTAAATATCTACGTATTACAATGGACTGGTGTAATATAAAGCAGTCATTAAATTACAATTATGTGTATTATTTTAGAGCACGGTAACATGGCGTTTTACTTTGCGCCAGTATGCTATCTACTACCGTAGAGTTGTCCGTCTATTTTGCGATTTTGTATCGGAGTAATTGGACTCCGAAATCCCTTTTAGTAATTGCCAGAAGACACGACAACCCCGTGCTCGTGGTAGAACTTTCTGTTGCTAAGTAGTGCTAATTTGGATATTTCTCCCTCGCACCTTTACCACTAGGGTAGCAAGTGAGTTACGGCTTTAGGTGTAACTGCGGCCAAGGTCGATGGAGAATCTGAACCTGCTTTATTTTTTTTTTTTGATTTTCTAGTTCTTTCGATTGGTACACTATACAACGGCAAATATAACTTACACAAAAGATTATTTTTAACGGAGGACGCATCAGCATGGTAAAATTTACGAATGTGATATTGTAATCGTACAATTTACGAGCGTAGATTTATAATAATACAACTCTATATGAAAAGGAAGCTAACTTCGTGTTTTGCCTATTTAGATTAGATTAGATTAGGATTGGGGTGGCCTATCGACCTGTTTCGCCGCGACTTTTCAGATCTATTGTGATCCCCTTTTTTCCTAGAGGACGATCTCTAATTTTGCCCTCTTAATTAGGCCTATCATCTTTGAGAGCGGCTTCTTTATGTAGCTACTAGCTGTGGGGTTCTCCTCCCCCATTACTAGAAACCTTGTCCTCGCCAGGCCTTCACATTGGCACAGCACATGAAGTGGTGTTTCTTCCTCCTCTTGGCAGTATCTGCAGGTTGCATCATCTGCCAGGCCTTATGGTATACATATGCCTATTCAGTCTACAGTGACCCAGTCAGCAGACCTACAATCATTTTGACAGTCTCCTGTCTTTATTCAGTAGATCTCTCGTGAGTTCAGCCTCTGCTCTTTAAGAACTCTTTTGCCTGCATTGTCCCGTGATTTTTGCCACCACTCTCTGGACTGATTGTATATCCATTCATTGATGATTTTTAATTTGCGATTTGGTAGTGCCGAAAGAGGGGTCGGCTCCAACGAATGGCCTTGACGAAGCTCCGCCTGGCCAGCTCGTCCGCCACCTCATTTCCTCTCATGCCCGAGTGCTAGGGACCCAGGCTAGGGTACTTTCCTTTGGATGCCCACCTCATTAGGGCGCTTACACAATCCTAAATCAGCTCTAGAGTCCACGCTTGAGGAGCTAATCGCTTTAAGTGTGGACTGACTGTCAGAGAAGATAGCGACGCTTTTACCCGGTTCGGTACATCTTTCTATCTCTCGGACACAGTGATGAATTGCAGCAACCTCAGCTTGGAACACAGTCGTATTTTGCTGAAGCTTACGAAGAGCCTTTTTAGGCTTCTTAGTGTATATTCCGCTCCAACGCATACTCCGTTTTAGAGCCGTCAGTATACCAGTTTGAGTCCGCTCTTACCGGGGCATCTGCCTCCCAGGTATTATAACCTGATATTTCCTATCTTTTTTATAGTCAGCCCCGTGCGATTTACTTATCAGTACTTGACTATGTAAGAGTCTGTGTACTGTGGACCTTGCGGCTCCTTGTACAAAAATATGTATTGGTAGGAGGTTTAGAATCATCTCAATCGCGGCGGTAGGGGTCGATCTCAACGCCCCCGTGGCGCACAGGCACGCCAACATCTGCACGCCACCCAACGCTTTGGCCGCCCCCGCCTGCCGCGCCTTTGGCCACCATGCTACTGCTCCATACGTTAACATGGGTCTAATTACCCTTGTGTATAACCACAGAGTCATCTTGAGGCTAAGGCCCCAATTCTTTCCACAAAGCCTCCTGCACCTTCCCAGGGCGATGGTGGCTTTGCTGGTCAATTTTTGGATATGAGAATTCCATGTGTGCTTTTGATCAAACCATACTCCCAGGTATTTCGCCTCTTTGACGTATGGAATTCGTTCACCTCCTATCACTAGTGGCTGTAAGCCTTCTAGCGTTCTTTTTCTTGTAAACGTGACAGCCTGTGTTTTTTGAGCATTGACTGATAGTCGCTCTTGTTTACACCATTTGTCGACCGTGTTGAGAGCGGTTTGCATACGCTCCACCAGAACCTTTGGAAACCGCCCTCTGACGACTATTATAAGGTCATCAGCATACCCAAGGCAATGGAATCCCTTGCCGGTCAGCTTCCGGATTAGGTCATCTACCAGGGTAGCCCACAGCAAGGGAGAAAGAACTCCACCCTGCGGGCATCCCCCTCCCGCCTCCGCCTCAATGGTAGCCTTACCAATTATGGATGTGATTATCCTTCTTTCCAGGCTGGTTCTTACCCACTGTAGAAGTTTCGGCGCGACGCCCCTTCTCCGTAACGCCCCGATGAGTGAATTAGTGGTAGCATTGTTAATGCTCCTCGATGTCCAGGAAAGTCGTCATGGCTATCTTTTGTCTTCAATAGACTTAGTAATTAGCCTGTTGAGGTCATCTAAAGCGACCTCTGTAGATATTCCCGGTTGGTATGCGTATTGTCTGTCACTGAGTGGTTGTTCTCTCAGTGCGGTATCTCTTATGTACGTATCCACCAACCTTTCAAGAGTTTTGAGTAAAAATGAGGATAGGATTATTGGTCTGTATGACTTCGGTGTTTGATCGGATACTTTACCTACCTTAGGTAGGTATACCACCTTCACCTTTTCCCATGCAGTTGGGACGTATCCCCAGGCTATGCATGCTCTGAAGATTTTCACGAGATGTGGCATCAGTACCTCTATCCCATTCTGAAGTAGGGCAGGGAATATTCCATCCGTGCCTGCAGATTTGAAAGGCAAAAATCTGCTTAGCGCCCACTTGACTCTCGTGATTTCTGCGGCGAGCCTCCAGTCTTGTCTTTTTGGCCTCTCTGGCGTACGATCTGCAACGGCCGGCCCACGAGCCCCAGTCAGGATTTTTGCGGACGGAAAGTGAACTTTTAGCAGTTCCTCGATGCTCTCTTTATGAGTGCTTGTGTAGGTTCCATTCATTCTTTTGATGAAGCCCACCTGGGTCGCAGCACAACCATCCTTGGCTAGAACTTTATGGATTCGTGAGCAAGCGGGAGCTTCGTTCAGCTCCTCGCAAAACTTCCTCCATGAGTCCCTTTTTGCCTTGCGGATTTCTTTATTGTACTGTGTCAGTTTACTTTTATAGGTATCGAAGCTGTGGTCGGACTTGGCTTTGTTCAACAGCCTACGAACCTCGGCCCTCAGATGCTCTAAGTTCTTGTTCCACCATGCTGTTTTGGCGCCCTTATAGCGTCTTGTTTTTTCTGGGCAGTTTTCCTTGTATGCTGCCATAATGGCGTCATGCACTTGGTCTGCCGCTAGTTCTAGCCCTTCTATTACCCCCACAGGTGCCGTACCTCCCTCGAGAGACTCCCTGAGGGATATTACATATCCTTGCCAGTTTGTCTCCCTTGGATTTCTGTTTTGCCCTTTACAAGTGACATTTATGATGTTACCGCACGCATCAACTGTAACAAAATACATGCAGCTTTTAATACTGCATACTCACATACTATGTTAGACATTCTATACTACCGCTACTGTTGAATTAATAATAATATTCATTGTGAAGAAAATTAACAAATATAGTTTACATAAGTTACAATTATTATAATAATAATTCAGCAGGCCTTGAAGGTTCTTGGCTTAGAGTGCCGCAACACAGTGGTCCACTGAGAAGTGCTGTTCGAATGGTCACCCACCAACAACCGGTACTACGAGTTGCTGCTTGACTTTCAAGTTTGAAAATGATGCACCCTTTCTTCTCAGCCGTACTGCCGGCACAATTACATAGATAGTTCAATTTATGATTAACTTCTAGAATTCTGAAAAAGTATTGAATGGCAGAAAGTGTAACTTACAATTATTACACTTCAAATTACACTTCAATGTATATTAATTTTTTTTGACAAATAACATTTTAATGTTATTTATTTTTACAAAATGTAAAATTTTAAAATGTTTGTGATGTGCTTCTTAAATGTATAATATAAAAGTGGATTAATGATTTTCTGATGAAGAAAATTGTCGAAACGTTAAAAAATTAGTTAATTTAGTAACATTTTTTTATTAAATTGTTCAAAAAAAGTCGCTATCTCAAGAAAGGAAATAACATAATTAATTGGAATATTATTAATGAATTATCTGTAAAGTAAAATGTCATGAAAATATTGTCCCCTTGAAATAGTTGAAACTTTTAATAAATACTTCATTCTGTGAACTTCTCCTAAACCTCTCGTCACAAATTGCACTAAACTGGACATACGTATCGATAGCAAAGCTATCATCATCAGCAGCACCAAAAATTTCTGATGGTAGCAACTGTTCAGGTAGCAGTTATAATCATGTTGGCAGTATATGTGCATTGCCGTTCAACGAATATGAAAGAAAGAAACTTGTTTAATAAAATTAAAAATAGAACACCCGCTGCACCTGATGATGTGCCGTGCAGTTTAATAAAAAAAAAAACAGAATTAGTAATTACACTATTAACCATTCTAGTAAATATATCATTTAGATTAGGTGAATTTCCAGAAAAATTGAAAGTATCTATATAATTATAATGTTACACTGATGTATAAAAAAGGTTCAAGATTAGATATGGTTAATTATGGCCCACTAACAATTCACCTGCGACCCAATAACATGCTTATGCATATAATCATTTAAGACTTACTAGGATTCATGCCTTATATGAACATGTAATAAAAGCATTGGAATCTGAAAAGTTTTGTGTGGGAACTTTTTGTGACCTAAGCTGTGTTTTCGATTATGTTGATCATATTTTGTTAACCAAACTTGAATGGTATGGAATTAGGGGTGTAGTAGCACAATGATTTGAATCGTATTTGCGCGGTAGGCCCCAACTTGTAAAGATTCGGCATAAAATAGATGGCTGCATAAATAATTTTAGATCTTTTGTCCTACCTGTTGAAACAGGAGTAGTTCAAGGAGGTGCTTTGGGTCCTGCACTTTTCTTAATTTTTATAAATCGCATCGGTGATTTTCTGGTTAATTACAAAATAATTATGAATGTGCTATTATATCAAGTAAAATTATCTTAGTTATGGAAAATCAGTCAAATGCACCTTTGATATGACAATATGGTTTACTATCAACAAACTATATTTAAATGTCATTTGTAATTTTCCATACTATTGAAAATACAACTCAACTTTATTTCAATATATCTTCACAAAATAATGACATTGAACGAGTTAATGAAATGAATTTTTTGGGTATGACTATGTGCGAGACATTATCTTGGAGTACTCATTGCCAAAAAATTATAAGTAAATTAAATTCTAGCTGTTACCAAATACGCAATCTTAGGGCCATAATTGATCTTAAATCTTTATTATCATTTTATTATGCTAATATCCACAGCAGACTATCATACGGTATTACTGTTTGGGGTATATCACTAGCCGCGCGAAATGTATTTTTGGCCCAGAAGCGTATTATTCGTTGCATGGCTGCAATTAACTCTAGGGAATCATATAAACCTTACTTTAGAAAATGGAATATCCTGCCAATGTCTGAAATGCATATACCGCACGCGCCAACCCAAATACGAACATATATATACATCGTTATATGTATGTTCATAGCAGATGTGGCTTCTGTTGTGTAGTGAACTTTTAAAATATATCAACAAAAATAAAGGAATTTCTGCGCAACAATGATGTCCACAAGTATGATACTAGGTTTAAACATAATTTTCATATTCCTAAATTTTCATTAAATTTGACTAAAAAGAGTTCCCCCCCAGAATATTAGGTTTGGGTTTAAAAATATTCAACGCATTGCCTCAATCAAATTATAATCAATTTAAATACAGTGTTAGAGCATTCCTATTAGAAAGATGTATTATTCTCTTTACGAGTATTTTAATGCATGTACCTATAGTTTCTATTTCTATTGTTATTTTTGTGTATTGATTTTGCCCACATATGTATATATGCATGGAGCATTAGTATTATTGTTATTATTATTATTATTATTATTATTGTATAAGAAATGTTTTTGTAAAATGTACATGTAGTATACCAATTTTATATATTATTTGTTACATATTTATTGAAGAACTTTACGCTGTTTGCCTTAAAAACGAAATATATTATTATTATTAATTAATAAACAAAAGGACAAAGAATGGAACATAAATTGATACTTCCGCAAGGTTTAGAATGGGTTGAGACTTAATCTTTATCTTAATTTTTTAGAAATCTTAACAATTTGAAGTACTACATTCTTAATTAAATTAATGATTGCTTTTATACTCCTTTAATTCTCTAATGTTGAACGACAACCTATAAAGCCCTTAACATCAATTTTATTTCAAGTATTCACCTTTACCTCAATCTCAAATATTATAAGCTCGACATCCACTAACTAGAAAATCTTGCATATAGGGAGCACTGGGAAGATTCAAACCCTCCTCCCATTTCCCTACTAAACATGTAACGATAATCGGATTGCACATATCGATGTTCGCTTGTACATACTATGTGTGTATGTATACGTGTACCCAAACTTTAGTATATCATCGTCCTTAATTCCTTGGGATAATTGCATTAGTATGGCGATCAAGTGAGGATGCAGTATTAGCTTGACGTGTTAGATAGTTTGTCTAAAGCCGCAAATATACGCAGTGTCACAAACTTGATATCGCTAACATTTATTCACGTTAGGTTGGCTTTTGATTAATTAAGTGGGGCAGCATATAGGTTAAAATCAATTTTTTTTTATTATATTTTTCTCCTCTGCCTTATATGACGTTTTATATACATTTATAATACCTGAGGAAATTGCAGCGCTTGGCACTGCGTGGTAACACGTGTAATAAGATAATGACTAAGATAGCGTATTGTCGAAATAATTAGGTTAGCCTATCTACTTGTACACTGCCCGACAAAATTTATGTCATGATCTACAGCACAGAAAAAAATCACTGGGTAATACACAGTGTTTCAAAATGAATTACATCACCGTAGGTACTGAGTAACTAAGTTTGGCTCACATTTAGAGAAGCTTTCTTCGCCGTCAGAGATAAGACCATTGCCAAGGATATTGTACTCTCATGCCTTCAGTGTCAACTGGCAAAATCGAAGAACCGTACTTGCCAGAATGTTATTAAGAGCATCGTTGTTGACAACAAACTCGACCTAGTTGCCATTGATTTTCTTGGAAATTTAATTCTTGGATCATTTGGATAACGGAACATTTTCGTCATGGTTGACGTTTTTACTAAATTTGAAAAATTTGTATCGATAACTTTATCATGCACCAAGGTAAGATGCAGTACTTGCATAATAAGCCGCTTCCGTTTTATGATAAGTAATTATATTTCTGATGTCATTTTGACATTTGTAATTTGTAAGTAGCAATATAATTCTTTTTTTGAGGCCCTCTGATGTCCTACACTTTCTGAAAGGAATAGGATTGGAAGGCCAACTGTAAAGCTCCAAGAATAGGGGACACAACAGATGTTTTGGGTCGCAGTGTAACATCACCCTTCCATTTATATACATACAGCAATATAATTTTTCTTGACAGTTATTAACTTAATACGACTAAATATGTAGATACACATTGCAGGAAAACATTTTTATTATTGAAACATATTTCAGAAGGGCACAATTTCTTAATGGCGAATGGCAATATTCCTACGGTGAATGTAAACGACAGGTTTGCTTGCAGTTTCCTAATAAAGATACAACTCTATTCAATTTTTTTCAGTGTACAATCCCTGGAATTCATTCAGTGGCAAACGTTTCGATACAAGTTAAAATGATAAAACACCGTCTATGAACTGCACAAGCTGAAATTCTTTCAACTAAACCTCAGATTCTTCTTTTTCAATGACTTTCTAGCACCGATCGATGCAAACCATCACGTGATATCAGGCAATAAAACCTAAATGCGCTTGTGTAACAAAATTTGCGCTCAAAAATTGCTGCTATTCTATTACCGCTTTTACCACCCTCCATTTTTTTTTTAAATCAGATCCTTTTGTTTCCCCTTTTGGCTACTTGATTTTCACATTTTCGCCCTGAATAATTCGTTTCAGCCTGACCACGTCAAAGAGTTGCTCGTAAATGCTCCACGGAACAATAAAGTATTAATGCTACACCATTTGTCAGTGGAATTTTTTTTCCATTCCCAGAATCTTTCATTTGCCACCCGTTCACAACGTACGTCCGTATGTTGTCATTCACGAATCGTTCACACGCCGAAAAACACGAAGCCCGCCCGAAATGTGTGTGTGGTGCGTCAAAAGTTGGACGTGCACCTTCTGTGAGGAAGTAATTGAATACCATAACCATAAAAGCGATTACTATAGCATAAAATGTGTGTAGTTTAACAGCACAGTTCCAAAATATGTACAGTTTCGTTTTTCTTAATTACTAGAGGAACTTCGGTATGTTTGAAATATTATGAGTAAAATAATAAAAATCTGTGAAATTATGCGGACTATATGGTTTAGGTCAATGATGGTTGATTTGTTTCATCCCAATATTTGACAAATTACTTATTTGCTGCAAGAACTGCAGAGGTTACAAAGATATACGTGTAAAAGAACTTATAATAAGGGGAGAATTCATTTGCAAGACTATAAAGAGAAGAAAAAGGATTACGCAGGAATATTTTTTCGCAATCCAAGAGTTAAAAGATATTACAATCCTGATCAACACTAACGATCTTTCAGGCTGAAATCTACGCCACTGAGAAGTGTGCAAAAGAAATTTTGGATAAAAACTACATACACAAATCGATAAAAATCTTCAGCGCCACTCAGGTGGTGCTAAAAGCACTAGAGGCGCACAACTTAAACACTTTGAGAACGGCTAATAATTTATATAATAAGTCTGGGTACATGAGTAATCATCTATTCTTGGAAATGAGATAGCAGACATTCTTGCCAAAAAGAGTGCTGCGGAGCAATTTTATGGACCAGAACCTGACATTGGCATAGCAACAGCAAATTAAATTCTGGACAAATCAGAAACTGCTCCAATACTGGAACAGCTGTTCTGATTTGGTTCATGCGAAAGAGTGTATTACATCTGGTTTTAGTTTTAATTTAGTTTAGATTTACACAAAACCAAGCTTTCTGATGAGACTCAGTGCCGATTGTGTTTAGCAGACGAGGAAAAAGTTGAGCATATTTTCTGTCCTGCTACTACAATAGTAGTCATGGAAATTGAATATAATTTATCGTTTGACTGTACGATATAGCCTGGTATCCTAGGTTTCTATTTTACTTGAATGGGGTAGGGACTCAATGTAATTCGTTGAAAGGAAATGAATGAAAATCGTTGGTGACGAGGTTGTTGTTGATAAAAAGCCTTTGAAAAACCTGTGTTATTGTTTCATCAAGTGTAATGAATTAAACCATATTGCTGTGGTATATCTGGAATAGAAGGGATCTTCCTTGTGAATTCACGGAATTACCTTCGATCTAAAGATATTTATAAGAAACGTCAAGATTATTCCACATTATAACAAAATTTGCTGTTTACGATACCTGGGTTTATGTTCTACATGGAATCATACATGTGTTTGCTGTTTCAAAGGTGATCATACATTGTGAACGCTACGAAGGAGGTCTGTTTCCTTGATTTTTTATGACACTGGTGTTGTTCTCGCGTTCTGAACTTCTCACTACGGACATCCGAGTTTGATTTGGTTTGTCACTACAAGGAAATTCCATTTGGAGATACTCTGGCGTCTGTGTAAACCGATAAACGAGGTATCTGGTCAAAACATTGTTTAAATTTTTGTATAAATGAATGTATAATCTTCTGAGGTTACTGCTATTTCTTATGAGATTATAATTTTGAGTTTTTATAAGTTGGTAGACGTGGTTGGTGGTCTTCTATTATCTTATGATAGCGCGGGATATGTTAAACGTTACTTTTTGAATTAAAGAATCTAAAATTATACTGGATAATTGATAATATTTGTTTTAAACATTCTAAATAACTATACTCACCTTGAGTAAGAGTTCTCATACTCTTTATATGTTTCTGATATAAACTTGTTAATAAATTATACATGTTATTAATGATTACACTGTTTTATTAATGAAAGGTCATTTGATACATTGAATTATTAAGAATTAAACTATAAATTCAGTATTTAACAAAGTAAAGGCATAATAATAAACAAGTGTGTCCTAGTGATTTAGGAGAACCCAGTTGTACAGCCACCGGGGCAGGGAGTTCACAACTGGAAAAATAATAAAGATATACAAAGATATATAAAGATAACTACTCATTGGTTATTAAGAGGGGAGATCACTAGTGCGCATGATCTGGAGTGGCAAACTTTAGATATCTTAGATATACGGTATTTTATAGCCATCTAGTGGATTGGGATTGCATTATGTCTATCATTATAGGAAGGTATCTGTAAAGAAAAGGCAGATCTAATTAGAAAGTTATTTATTTATTTTTCTTTTTCGTAAAAACGTTAACCGGGAAAATCACAATAATATATATACTATATATTATACTACTATAAATTCTTCTACAATTTTCAGTGACTTTGCACTATAAACTGCGTCTGTTGCATATATTATTTTAAATTGGGGGAATGTAAATTTCAATTGTAACAAAACCTACTTTTTTTGTGTATATTGTTTACTTACGAATCAGTAACCTTATTACAAATTAGCAGCGAAAGAATCACTTGATTTTCCTTCGTTTCACTGGAATAGCTGTCTTACAGTATCTGTAGCAATACCGGGTGTAATCAGTGCTGTTTTCACGATCGACTGACCCTAGGCTTCGCGCAACAACAGGATATCGGATGATGGCATCGACAAGCAAATCCTCTCAATCCCAACTGAATGCGACCGATTGAATGACGTGGCAAATTGCAGTTGGACAACTGCGTAAACCTTCCGAATACAGACACCTATAATCATATATGTACATACGTACAAACAAGGTAGTGCATCCATAACGCAAACACCGAGAAATTATATACACATATGCTTCATTGTCAATCCATAGATTATTCACCAAGGTAGGTACAAAGTTATATGTGTCCGTGGAAATCTGGACATGTATTGATAATTCCGAGATATTATTCGAGACATTTTAATCCGGTTTCCTGTACCACGTTACTAGCTATTTAATTATAAATACGATGAAAGCTGGGAGTAATCCTGATAAATTAAATTACTGCCGTTGTATGAAACCTACTCGGTCCTCACTGGGACGATTTTCAAAACGCGGAAGGCAGAAATAAAGCGATGGAATGAATTAACTTTTCCCATTTAATTCTCTGTGCGGTAGGTACTATATGCTTTTACAACATAAGCATTCGTACAGGACATTCAGCCGTGACGTGCTCAAAACGGGATTAATGGGAACAATTCTACAGGGTCCTCCAATTTTAATTGCTGTCTAAACGTAATATAAACATGCTCTGTATAAGTATTTCCATAAAAAGGAATCTACTACTGAATTTAAACGGGTCGCCTTCTCGTTTATTGCAGTACTCTATGATCTTATTCAATGCTACAAAGATATTAAACAGACAGAGTGACTTTGAATATATCATAATTGTTACTCTGGTTAATCGAATTTTGAAGAAAAATGACATACAATTCAAAGGTTATATGTCACTTTTGATAAAATTACCTATTATAAGAACGCTGTTGGAACAATACAGTTGCTATTAGTAAAAACTAAATCAATTACCACAGTAATGAAGTATAGGGATACAAACAGTTACAAATGACGCATTGCATATGGATCGAAAGAAAACTTTTATACAGTGAATTGCTGAATTATTCAAAGTACAAGATTACAACAGTTATTTTTTTGTTATTTCTTTACATAACTATAAGAAAAGGGTTTTATAAAGCATTTTTTGATTGAATTCTAAATTTCTATCTATTCAGATTCAATCACCCGCACATGATTAGAACACAAATACAGGCGGTTAAAATTACAATAAATTTTTATCAAAATACTTTTCAAATCTATTCAGCTCCTTGTATTATCTAAGAAAAATAACTCGCTTGTAAAAATATTGTTGTAATGGTACTTCGTTCTACAAATGGAGAATGTTTTGTTTGAATTTTGAAGCGTGTGGGTCACTTGTTGGTTAAAAATGGCGTAAATTACCGCACAATACCTTCTACGTAGGTAAACCTTTTCTATAGTGGTGAACGAACACCTATTTGGTACATTTATCTAAAAATTGTTTAATTATTCGGACACAACAGAGAACGTTTAATATATGAAAATTTTCATTTAGCGCTTACAACTCGATATGTTTCATTTACTTACTGATCAAATGAGTGAAAAAGCTATGAGAGTCTGAAATAAAACCATGAGGTTTATACAGCGGCTTTGAAATTACATTTTATTCCCCCCACTCTCACATATTGCCTTGGCAACAACCATTTGGCATCTTTTGATTGCCCGATGACGGTGCTAACTTCAAAGCACCGGGAATTTGGATTTGCCTAACGAAGGAAACATATGTTCCTGGAGCAGCTTCAACAGCTAATGGAATATCATAAATAGCTCTTAGGAACAGTTTATCGGTGCCCTCAAACAACTTTGGAACATCTTAAACAGCTCCTAAACTAGCTTAAATAGTTCCCACTCTTTCAGGGGCTCTTCCAGACCCGGTCGAGTTGTTCAAGGACCTATTTAAGTTCTTCCAAAAGCTGTTGGATCTGTTCCCGGCTGCTTAAGTTGTTGCATGAACTCTTCAAGCTGCTACAGAAGTTATTTAAGCTGTTCCAGGAGCTGGTCAAGAGATTTCAAGGGCTAATTAACCTGTTTCAGGAGCTATTTAACTCGTTCCAAAAATAATTTAAACTGTTACTAGAACAGCTGTTCTAAGAGCTGTTTAAGCTGTTTTCCTTCGCAGACAAATTTAAATTTCACGCGTCTCGAAGCCGGCAGCGACCAATTAGAATATGCCAACTGGGTGTGGCCAAGGCAAAAAGTAGAACTGGAAAGGATAAAATGAAGTAAAATTGCAGATGCCCCTTGTAAACCTTACGAAATTTTGTCCTATAACTTTCATAGCTTATCTGCTACTATGCAGTTACGGTATGAACATTATGTTATTGCCAGTTGATTGAACGCAGCGTTAAAACGCTACTCTGTACCGGCAAGTAAAAAATGGAAGATCTAAATGTATGAGTTGCGTTCCTTCTCACTTCGTTCCCAAAACTGTGGTCAAATCCAGGGTTATGAATTTTGCTCCCCTCTTCACATTAATAGCATGTGCCATGGAATATAATTTTGAAAACTAAACATAATTTCCGGACCTTTATATAAGAAAATTTGTTAAGATGGGTGGTCTAATTGAGTTGTAGCTAGCTGACTAACTAGCTCTTAGTTATGCTTACTAAATTGCTAGCAATAATTTTATAGGAAAACATTACATAAAAATTTATAATGGAGTATAAGTCAAGACTCTCAAAGTACTTGGTATGCAGGTGGATGAGACTCTGGACTGATATTCACACTGTGCTGAGGTCGTCTTTGGGATCATCAAGGTTTGTTTTCAAATCCTAAGTCTTTGAGGTGCGGGACACTCTTTTATAAAGAGGTTTATTCTCGAGTTATATACGGTATAACTTTGTGTTGTCTATCCAAACATGCTGTGGGAGGTGTTCCTGCTCCAGAAACGAACTATTAGATGCACTATCAAGATTAGGACCTCTGTCGCCCTTAAATACAAAGTACCTACTGCCGCTTTCTTGCATTTATATTTATGACCTTCTACTTTAAATATTTGACAGAAATAATTTCATAAAAACGGGCACGTGCATTCATATAATGCAAGGGGTAGACGTTATTGCCGTTTAAACTTAGGTAGATCAAATATTACTTCCTGATCGGTAGGTACTAAGCTGTTCAATCTACAATATGATCAATTAAATTTATTCTTTAACAAGCCACGATTTTATTTATTCACAATATCATGTTGGTAGTGACAAATAAAATATATCTGTCATGTGTTGTGTACTGTATTGATTTACTTAAAAATGTTTACAATAAATCGTAAAGTTCTTAGATATCGAATTATACTTTAGAAATGGTGTAAAATTAGAAAATGGAGAATGGTTGTACTCTTTGCAGCCATGTATAGAAGAACTTTTGGCAAAATTTCCAAATTTTCCAGTAACATATGACAGTTTGCGGCAATTGATAGACGCTTGTATTAATTAGAAAATAGATGTTGTCATTTCTAAATTAGAAATTTCGGAATACCGAAATTAAGATCAAAGAGCATTTAGGTAGCATAAAACTCAATTCTACTATAAATTCCTTGTTCGGGAAACATTTAAAAGACACTAAACATAATTTTAACATCCATCACAATTTCGCAATATTACGTACGGCCAAAAAAGCTACCTACCTCAACAACTTGGAGGCATTAGAAATAGTGAGGCAACAGCTCACTAGTAGAGTTTAACTTTCTTTAAACTCGCAATTAGTTTTCGAGTCCACTCCTCTTTTCCAAGTTTTACTCGAGAAATGACCTCTTTATATGTATGGTTTTCAATTATCCTATTATTTAATGTTTAGTTCTTCAATAATAGATGGTGGTAGTGTACTACATTTTTCTAGACAATTTCTAACTTTATTTAAAGTTCATTCCAGAATCATTTTATAACTAACAGCTTCTTGCGGGTTTCGCCGTGTGTCAAAACTTTCGCTCGACATTTCGCTGTTCATACTTTACAGCTTCTTCAAAATCAGAATCATTTTATATTCTGAGTGCGAAGTGACAACATCTATTTTTAAATAAGTTTAAAGTGTTGTTTGTTCAAATTAAATGTTTTATTGTTTTTTAATGTCTGTTCTTTACAAATTTTACCTAAGTCTAACTATTTACATTGCACTTTCTAATTTTATTTTGTCTTTAAACCGGGACTATTTTTAAACTGATTTTAAATTGTAAGTATCTTTTAAATACTTTTTTACTCTTGCTTATCTCTCTTATCTATATATAAAATATTTTAACCCTATACATTACTAATTCGTTAATAATTTTTACACTCTCTCATTAATTGAAACTTCTGTAGCTGACCTGAGGATGCTCAGCTAGAGCGAAACCGGGCGTGTGATACATTAAAGAATTTTGTGCGGATCAAGACCTTGTTTTCTTCTTCTTTTTCCTTTTAACATTTATTGTAGTTGTTCTTATTATAAAAAACTTTATTATTTTTTTAACTGAAACGTTTACATGAATTTGTCAAAGCGATAAAACCTAATTTGTCAACGGTATAAAATAATTTTTACCACACACACGTCACAGAATAAGTCAACTTACACGTTTTTAAATTTGAGTTTAAAGAAGAAAAATTACATGACCTACTACAGGGTAGAAATATTTGATGTGTGTGATACTATACTATATTATGTTACAATTGGCTTTCCAATCAATATTAACCAAAATATCGATCACGTGTCATCTAAATATGAATTATTATTCTCATACCAGTGTATCAGCCATGATATTCCAGGATCATAGGGCGTGTTCGTGTTTGCCAAAACGGATATTACCTTTCTTTTCTGTAGCTAGACGACCAGGGCCATCTGATAGGGTGACCTTCGTACGAGAAAGGGGATGACAAATACGTGACTAGGGTAGGATATTGCGCCACCATCCAGCCAGCCACGGCGGCGTCGCTAATGATGCGGTCTAATGTTACCTCATTACTCCCCATACGTTATCTTAACTTCAACCCCTAGGAACGTCGGCTCAAACGTCGCCCGTCGACTTCTACGCCGCGCCGTATAATTTGATACTAGCAAGTATCATAGGTAAATCTAGCGAAATAATTAATTTTCTACTCCCGTACATACTCTCAATAATTAAAACCACGTTCGACGCAGGCGAACCAAAGGACTAATTCCCAGTGATTATTAAGTTATAACGTAAACAGAATCACCTACGCTAGAATTGGCTCTCTTACGTATTATCTTCCCCTACGGTAAAACTCCGTCGGCGGGATTCATCGCAAACACCCCTTAGGATAACTCAGACTCCGCAATCGCGAAACTTCAAACTAGGATTTCAACGAGCAACGCTATTCCTGCTATACCCGATGCATGTACGAAATGGCACATCAAAGATTTCTCAAGGCATTAACTGGAACTAATTAATAGTGAATTAGGTGGAGCGCTAAGTGTAATTATAATTTGCATTATTAAAATTAAACGGAATCGCGAAATAGTCGCGTTACAACAAGTAAATACGTGTCGCTGACGTATCGGGTAATATTAGAAGTTTGCATGTGTGTAGAGGTTGTTTTGGATTCTCTCGGTGCAGTGATGTGCAAATTTAATTTAAATTAATTGCACGTATCGTTCACTGATGGCACAAGATTCTTTGCATATCGGCTTTTATTATTGGAGAGTAAATAGCGCTTTTAATTGACATCTATCAGAATTTAATTATATACATACCGTATGTACAGTTCCCGCAATATATCTTGGCGAGCGGTGGGGATGCGTCGTGAACGTGTTTACAAATTGTACCGCCCATCTATTCCGCCTAGTTATTGTAAGGCAGTTATCAGTGTCGTATCAATATGAGTCTAGTGGGTGAAGGAAAAGTGATTAACGCTCAAGCGCGTGAAATAGTTTTCAATGTATATAATTATTTTTTTGGTTTAAAAAGTGCAGAACAGACTTTATCAGATATAAAAGAATGTGTTTTAACTGCAACCGGTGTATCAAAAAGAAGTATCGAGCGGATTGTTCACGAAGGCAAAACACTTCAAAGTACTCCCGGAGAAAATAAATTTCGCAATCCGGGTAAAAAACGAGAGCGTAGTCATTCTATTACAAATTTGCCGGAATACAAAACAAGAGATCTGCACAACATGATTTATAATTTCCATTGTACAGAGGAATGTCGTGTTACTATAGGAAGCTTTACATAAGAAGATGCGTTCCGAATTAGAATGGGAGGGATCAGAAACGTCGCTGCGAAAAATTGTGAAAGATATGGGATTTAGATTTAGGTGCACACAAAATAACAGGAAAATATTAATCGAGCGAATGGATATTAGGTCACGGAGAATAGATTACTTACAAAAAATATTTTTTTTCGGGAAAACAAAAATCCCATAGTGTACATTGACGAAACATATATTCACAGCGGTCATGTCTCATCGAAAAATTGGAGTGATAATAGTGCAAGTGGTCTTCGAAAAAATATTTCAAAAGGTCAAAGATTAGTTATAGTACATGCAGGCGGTAGTATGGGTTTTCTTGAACAGTGTTTACTAATATTTAAATCTGGATCAAAAAGTGGTGATTACCACGACGACATGAACGCAGAAAATTACGGAAAGTGGGTAATAGAAAAATTAATTCCAAATCTGCCTGACAATTCTGTCGGTGTCATAGATAACGCTCCGTATCACAATATGCAAGTCAACAAAGCACCTACATCTGCCAGTAAAAAAATTGAAATGGTGAAATGGTTAACAGATAAGAGAATTCCTTTCGACAGCAATATGTTGAAACCACAATTATAAAATTTAATCAAGTCACATAAAGAGCGCGACAGTACTTATAAATTTGATCAATATTTTCTACAAAAGGGGCATACTGTTTTGAGGTTGCCTCCTTATCACTCTGACCTCAATCCTATTGAGATGATATGGGCACAGATTAAAAATAATGTTGCAGCAAGAAACGTAATATTCAAATTAGAAGATGTAAACAAAATCACAGAAGAAGAGTTTTCAAAAGTATCAATAGAAGACTGGCAGAAACGTTGTAAACATGTGATGAAACAAGAAGAAGAATATTTACGGCATGAGATCTTGGTTGACGAACGGTGTGAAGAAATTATTATTAATTTAGATGAAGATATTGACGATGAACTCTCCGATGACAGTGATTAGTTTTACTTTCTTTTAATTCATTAATGTATATTTTTTATATAAATTTACTCTGTATATATTTCTAGTTTTATTATCTACATTAGGCTATACTTTATTTCATTGCTGAAAAGTGAAAAGAGAATATCTAAATAGTACAAGGTCAAAATTTACATTGATTTATTACCTGTATTGGATTGGAACAAACCTTCCGACATTAATATGCAATTAAGTTTAAAAGTAAATTGTATGTATTTTTAACATAAGGTGATTACTTAAATATACATTAAATTACGAACTCTCAGGTACGCCACTGATGCGGATATATTACATTAACGGAGCAATAAGACGTAAGGTACCCCTTCTACTACCTGCGCGACCTCATTCCCACCGCTCGCCAAGATATATTGCGGGAACTGTACATACCAACGATTGAATTTGAAATAAAACTCCTGAGGTAGTGGCTCACTTGTTTAATTAAATACTTAAACATATGTCATACTTCTACTGACGTTTAGATGGATTTTATTTTGTTCCCATCTTCTTCAAAGTTACTTTTTGTAATTAACAACTAAAAACAATTACAGTGTGAATATACACATCTAAAATACACAAACATTTTTAGAGCTAACATTCTATAATGTGTGAAAAATTAAATTCAAGCAATTAGAAAATATTACTGTGCGGGCGATTTATCTATAGACGAAAAAGCAAATTTGGATACGTTTACGATGTTTTGGAGTTACCCAGGGGCGTGTACAAAAGGGAGGGGGAGGGGGGTAATGGGAATAGCCACCTCCCCCATGATCCAGCGGCACATAGTTTTAATTTTTACATCTAAATTTATATTACAATTATATATACGCTCGCCGGCAAAAACTTAGACGCGGTAAGAAAACTAGCAAGATGTCTAATTAATTTTTTATTCACAAAAGTAAAATAAATACTCAAAAATACATTCTACAGTGATACATGAAGTAATAAGAAAACATTATTCAATGTTATAAAAAAATTAATAGATTTATATAAGTTTACCACATAATTGTCGCAGGAATTGTTAATACAGTTTCAAATTCGTTTTCAAAGATTTTTGAATATGCTTTTTTGAATCGTTTATTAAATTTATAACTACATTTAAAATTCTTGATCCTAATCAGCTGGTTTTCGTCAGAACAGGTCTGCATCAACAGCTATGCATACTTTTTTTGACCTGATTATAGGGGAACTTGAGGCGGGTCTTTTGTGACTTGAGCAGGGCTTTTGATTGAGTCAACCATTCTGCCTTGCTTTCGAACTTGCATAATTATGGGATTAGAGGTTTGTCCTTGGAGTGGTTAGAATCTTACCTTTTTGAATGGAATCAGACCGTTTCATTGCCATATCTTAATAATAATGCACGTGTAAGTATTAATTCAGAACCGTTAAGGGGGTTATGGGGGTCCTCAAGGCTCCATGTTGGGCCCTGTACAATTTTTACTATATGTCGCAGGTTTTGATCAGTGTTCTGATAGTATTCAACATATTGTTTACGCTGATGATTTTTCATTAATAGTTAATAGCAATAAGAATAATGCTGAGAAGGTTTATAGAGACGCAATAATTGACACCATTATTTTTTTAGATATCACGATTTGTCTTTTGATACTGCTAAAACAAGTATTCTGCAATTTCATAATTGGTAAAATGATATTAAGCTTGTCATTATCTTTTGGCGCTGATGTTCTGAATCATAATGATGATTGTAAGTTTCTGAGATTCATTTTGATGTCAATTTGAATTGGAAACTTTACTGTAACAAATTAATTTATAAAATATTAAATATACATATACGAGAAAAATATATAACGTTTTACGTTTAAGTTTTGACATCTCTCGTGAAAATTGATGTAAATGAAAACCTATCGGTTTATAATATGTAAAGTAAACGGCATTAATTACCGCGGCAAGTATACAAGCAGGTGCATTAAAATAAATGCAGTAAACAAAATTTTACAATGAATTACTTGATTACGCCGCGTCACACCCGTGGGGCGACTATGGTCTGCAATCAAAGAGAAACGGGAAAAACTATGTAGTGTCATACCCGCAGACTAACTACGATCTACAACCGGCTAGAGTGTGCGAGAGCGGCGAGACACCTGCATTATCTGCGAAATCTGTCAAGATCGTGACAAGTGCAGCTTAAATAAACTTTGCTCCGCAACTTATTTGATTAAGAGTTTGTGACATAATTTAGAAAAATATAAATTACTTGCTGTCTTCTATGCGCATGTTGAGTCGCATTTGCGCTATGGCATTTGCTTGTGGCATACTGTATACTTGCTAGGGACGTTTTTATTTCTCCGAAAGGAATACTGAGAAGAATGGTTGGAGTTAGTGATGCGCACTCTTGCAGATCATTGTTTAGAGAGTACAAAATTTTACCTTTTACCTGTTTGTATATTCTTGAATGCGTCTATATTCACAAATACAAAAAAAAATAATTTCCTTTGAACTCCGATATATATATACAATATTAACACCAGAAATAGTAATAAATTTCATGTACTTATAGTAAAGTATAAAGTAAGCGCTAAGCCTCCAATATAGGTTTATTATATATATAATTTTCAACTTTCCAGGGATATTAAAATGTTCAAATCTGAACTTAGGAAGCTGTTGCTCGAGAAGTGTTTCCACACCATGGACACATTTTTCGAAATATACACTTAAATGTGTGTTTGTCTTTTGTAAATCTTTTTGTTATATCCATATTTTATTTTACTTTCATATATCATCCTTTTTTTACATGACAATGTCGATATTCTTTTGCATCTATGACAATAAAGATTCTATTATTATTATTTATTAGCTGTGACTATGAAGAGAAAATCGAGTAGATATAGACATCTTATTCTTTATTTTTACCATACTGTTAAACAAGTTGCATAAGTAAAACACGTCGGCTGAGTTTCTGTTCTAAATATATGCTTTGTACTCTTCAGAATGTCTTAACATCCTTTTAGTATGCGGTAAAATAAAAAAAAATTCTGAATCTGAGCAATTTTCGAAAATCTTTTTATATTGTTAAAAACTTTAGAAGATGCCTCTATTTCATGATGTGATGGTCAACTGAGGAATCGAAGTTAGTAGATATGTATTTAAAATTGTAATTTTGTTCTGTTTAATCAAGATTACGTTTAATTGGTCTCACGAAACCTTATTTTTTTCCAAATTAACATTCACTTTAATTCTGTTGTTTATTTTGAGTAAAGCCGCATGAAGCCGCTGGAAGAAAATGCATTGTGTTCATTAATTAAGTTTACTTCTTCATATTATTTAATTCTACATAACTTTTACAATAACAAACTAGATCTATATACGACGTTCATTATTTTAAATAGATCGATATATCATTTTGAGAAAATTATTGATTCCTCACGATGATGGCGCAAAAAGTAGGGCTCAAAACTCAATTAATTCTGGCGTTATATTCGCTTATTACAATTGCTCAGTGTTTATTAAGTTTATTTTTTCTATACTCTTACATTCTAATTATGTTATCATTTTAAATATTGTTTTTCTGTGCCAGATTTGGAACGGGCTGATTTTGCTATTGTTTCCCATTTTCTATAATTGCTCACGCAAAAATAAATTTTGACGTTGCTAGATATGTTGAATCTATCCCAAAAGAAAGTTTTTACCAAATGTTAATGATAGAAAACATCGCATATGTTGGAAAATGTCATTAGGGATTACTCCATATGGAAATAAATATTATTCGAAAATAATGATTTTATGTCTTTTCATTAAATAGTCACAACAACACATTTATCATATACTTCTTAAATTATGTATTCACAATCTCTTATTATTCTACCTATTATCTTCTAGTAGAAAAATTTGGAAATAAACTTGGTTGAAATGTGCTCCATAAATCAACAGCTTATAAACGAAACTGCCGCCGAAATACATTTTTTCATTCCATCCATGGGTAGATAATCTCTCCGAGAATTCACCATAAGAAAATAGAATTTCCGTACGACTTTTCGGAGCCCAAGTTAGGAACGAATCTAGATTTAGGCCGGAAGCCCTATTCCGTCTACTGAAAGGGCGAACGCAAATTTGGGTGTAATGATAAACAAAATTAATTACCTTAGGGGAGGTTAGCACTCTCTATTAAAAGCTGCTATCTAGAAAAGCAGCTTTTAAACAACAACAAATCAGAGAGTGAAAGATTTGTTGCTCGCCAGATTAGATGGAGCTCAAAAATAAAGCTTCTTTTTCTTTTCCGATTCATCGTTGTGATATAGGACGTTATTTAGCGGTTTATTTTGTTTCGATAACCCTGCCGGAAGAAATACGCCGCCTTGAGAGATGTCTCCTTAAAAAGAAATATTAACGGGCCCCTGACATTTTGAATTCTTTAATATCTGCCCCTGACGTTTATTTCGCTCGGGGCGTATTTTTTGTGTGTCGAATTGTTTGCCATTGTCGCGCCCTTTAATCTGGGACAATACCTCCGAAATACACTGCGTGTTTTCTTTTCTTTTGAGTACGACGCGTGTCTAAATTTAGATACGTCCTTTTTTCTCAAAGGAGAGGATCTTTTCGATAAAGAACGACGTAAAAATGAAACATCTGTTGTAAGGAAAATCGATATAAAAGAAAATATCGATGTAAAGAAAACGAGTCTGGCATTAATATAGTACAGACAAAATCAGCAAATAAAATTGAAATTATTAAAAGAATAAGAACGTAATGGAGTGAAGTTAGCCTAAATGGTCATTTGCATTATTTATAAATAATGGTTATTTAAACTATAACTTAACTCTGATGAGTAGGAGCGCTGTAAATAACCTAGCGCACCACGTTAATTTTTTTGTACGAGAAAAATATTTGCAAAATATTATTTAAAAAAAAAAACATCAAATAAAGTAACAACTTTAAGGTTTTTTAGGTGTAAATGAAACTTTCGTCTATTAAACATGTCAATCTTAAGCCCATAAATTGCGTTAAAAAATAAAGATGTGCGGTTCATTTTGGCTGGGTATGTTTATAATGTTTCATCCAAACTTAACAAGAAGACACAGAATTATATCATATTTTGGACGAGGATATTGTGTCAAAGAAATTGCTGTAATACTTAGTCTATTACAATCAACAATACCGCGTTAGAAGCTTAAATGGGACGTTGTAGAGTGCACAAGCGCATTAGAAGTGGATGTCCAAGTTTCTTAAACGAAGCGTGAGGTGGAGATTTTGTAGATTTCATAAATGCAAATCCACTTGCACAGCTTACGGAGGCTGTAAGAGAATCAGCATTTCCAACAAGTTTGACTACTGCAAGAGAGAGCTTCATCACATAGAATTTACGTGGCAGTCAAGAAAGAGGTGCTTGGTAGTAGTTGCTGTCAATCAGTCTTCTGAATTTTGGAACAATGTAATTTTCACAGACAATAAAGTTCCCCTAAGTCGCTTTGATGACCCAGTTAGAATCTATTGACCAGTACGATTTATTGGTAATCGGCAAGAAGCCGGTAACTAAATAAATATATGGGCATAGAAGTCATCGGGATCTCGGAATGTGTTGAGCAACTGAAGGTAGACCTGATGCCAATATGCCCTGATACTAGTATTGATTTTGGTATAAGTCCTTAACTATTCTGTATTTGTGGTTTGTTTACAGTGTAAATTCCTAGACTATAAAATTCCTCGCATATAATGAAACTAACTACATTTACCAGCAGGTGAAGCTTTTGGCAATAAACGAAGTACATTTGCTATTGTTCTATTTATTACGACTAGTTTAAAAGGAAAACTATTGAAGATGGGTGTGGGGTGTGTCGGTAGCAAGTTTGTGTAGAATTCAATTATATACCCGCAATATAAAAATATACAGAGTGCTCTATTTGAAAAGACTGAGTTTTTCAAAATTGAAAATGCTTTGATATGTCACAAACTTCTTAAAATTGACAAAGTCTCGCTATGAAGTCAAGGTGAAGTCAATTTAGGTAAATATGAGTAAGCACATTTACTTGCTTAATTAGCATTGTCACCTCTACAAGTTCATTACCCAAAATATAATTTTCGTTTCTTTTATTCCATCGAAATGAATGAATAAGTATGGTGCATTTCAAGATTTAATAATATCACTTTCAAATCATACCTCGTGTGGTGATAATTACTTCTCTCCTTTTTTACGGGGTACGGCTGCCTGCTATCAGAAGAATTCGAGGGCTGTATTCTCTATGAAATATGGCCCAATGAGATAATAATAAAACGCGATTTTAATTTTAAGTATATAATAAATAATATACATCAAGTTTATTTACAAAAAAATACAAATCGTGTAGCGATGCACACATAGTAGACACACATATATAAAGCCTAATTAGTTAGTTTATTCTATATAATAATATCGAACGTCATGTTTCACACAAAAGAAATCCGTGGAACTACTTTACCTACACCGTGTTTCATAAATCATAGTCTGTCATTGAGTGATCTCACAAATCGGTGTCTGTATATATAAAAAGGAAAATATCGTCAATAATGTAACGACTTTTTTTTCTTGATGTGAAAAACGCTTTATGGCATGTTCAAATTTCAGTAGAGTGCTTAAGAGACTTTAATACATTAAAAGAACAATCAAATTTTCTAATATGAATTAATACCACTTACTAGTAATTAGTATAATTATTTCAAAACAACCAAAAAGCAATCACATGTGACCGAACACATGCCAGTTCTGCCTATACCAGAATGTTCTAACTTTACGCATGCGCCTCTTGCTTATTTCCTTACCCCCTTTATTTACAAGTGTAATTCTACAAATTCTTAGAAATCTTAAGGTTTTCCTAAGAGATATTAGTATTTTTCTTAGTTATATTAGAATGTTCGAGACTCTTTTCTGAGAAACGGAAACGAAAGTCCCATTAATATTCTCGTAAAATACTTATATTACGGGAAAATTTCTACGATTTCGCCATTTTTTTTAAGTTTCTGTGCATTTATCCCCATTCGGTGCGGAGAATTATCAAAAAAAACTGTTTTTACCCAGAAAAATTACCTAAATTTCTTAGTGTGTATATACGAAGGAACCATACTTTTTGCATAAAAGTTTTAATTTATTACTGCTTCGAAAACAGCATCCTATTCCAGCCCACGCAATTCATGCGCCTCTATCTTTTTAATTATCCCACAAATAGGTTTCCCAACAGTGGCACATAGCGAATCCAATTCAGTGGAATAGTAGGCGGTTTTCCTCTGCGGCGGCCTCATAGGGGGAGAGAGCGTGGGATCGATGGACGGTCGCAACAGGCTCTAGCCGGCGTCTCACTTAATTACTCATGTTTGATCAACTCGGCTACCTAGAGGCGGTTAGAGAAGATTATTTTGTTTGTCTTTTTGCCATATAAGTAGGAAGTTGGAAAATATATCTTCGTGTGGGCGCTGAGCTTTCAGCAATATATCTAAGATTCAAGGTAATGAATATGCCAGAATTTGCACAATCTTTTGTATTGTTTAGGAAAAAAATGATGTACGTTTTTAGCAAATGGGATATCGGAATAAAGGCTGGTAGATCGAAACGTTCTTTTGCATTTATCGTTAGCACTACTTTAGCAATCTCAGACTTCTTATTCAACAATATGCAGTTAATACGTTCAGTGTTGATACTAATATGCTGTAAGCACCTTGCTAGTATACAACTAGCAACAGGTGTGCCACAAGGATCAATCTGAGGCCCCACCCTTATTTTCGTTTTGAGTGAACGACTTTCCTAACGCCACTCAAGACGCAAACATAGTGTTTGCAGACGATACATCAGCAATCATACGATGTAGAAGAGGATCTGATTTAGTCACTATTATACTCAGAAAAGTCACTGCGTTGAATTAACAAAATGCTCCTTGTTGATTTTTTTTTTATTATGATCGAAATTTCATCAAAGCAACTTCTCGGGTTCTATAATTATAGAATTTGGCTTGAATTTGTTTAGTTAAATTAAAGTTTCAATTTGTTCTAATTAACAGTAAAAATGGTATCTTTAATATTTTTAGAGAGTCAACACATTTTTTTCTATTCAATTAAGAATACGGTTAGATAAACGAATCTGAAGCATTTAATCAAATTACATTTTTGGTCGTGAAAACTGAAGAATTGAAGTAGCACATCCTTGTTGTAGCAGTTTGCTCCCTATATATCACAGCAAATACGTTAAATACCTACATGTATTACAGAAATTGTCCCATAGATGGCGCTTCCAATATTTCATTCCAGTAACCGAACATATTTAGCAGAAATAGCAAGGTAAATACGATTATAAATTATTAATCTTTACCAGATAAATACCATAACAATATAAATTTGTTGTACTAACAAGAAGTAGCTAACATTTTTTTTTTTCGTTCCTGCAACAAAAAATATTGGTTCGTCATATACAACCAAACAGTATTGTTAAATTAAAAAATAATTGGTTAGCTTAATGCAGGTACTTTTCTGAGTGTAGTTGTAGTAGCATATATTTGACCAGTGGTATATATAGAATAAAATATGTAAACAACATCCTGTAAATAAATAAAAAAGTATTTGATATAACAGTGAAATTATAGTGACAAATAATAACAATCGCAGGTCCCAGTATATATCTAAAAATTAAAGCATAAAATATAGAGTTGTAAATACATGTGAAACACAAAATCATCACAGTTCAGATCCCCTCAAAGTACGCCTCCAATGAGTGCAATTCTCATAAAGAGAGAGTATTTTTGAGGTGTTTTTAAACAGTCTATTATTATAAAATTTAATACCGTTGAGTGTACTCTTAATGCGCTTGTTGTTTAAGTATTTTCGCAATATGCTTTCAATTTCACTGGCATTTATGGTAACCGTCTTAGCCTCTCGACATAGAGTCTTTGGAAACACTGCAACCTCTTGGCTTTTGGATTTAGTCTCCTAGTAAGAGGCAGTGTCTGGAGGAGATAGCGCGATAATTAGGTATAGGTTAGTTTCGGCTAGTACAGTTAAAAAAGCATGTAGGAATGAACTGCATGGTGATTGACAATGGTGAACCTGGAAAGTGGTTAAGTTAATTTGTCGTTTCGGGCGGTAGAATTAATAACGGGTCACGGTAATTTTAAATCAAGATAATGAAAAATTGGGAGGGTTAATGATTCACATTGTGAATTGTAGGGTAGATACAGCGGGACATGTTCTATTTGAATGTGCACTTACCGATGAGTGGTGGTCGCGTACGGAAGTTAGGGCATCAGCTAAGGGGTTAAATTGGGCAACGATGGGTAAGAAATATTAGAGATAAATAGTCAGTCCAGTGGTGGGAATTTTTCAGTGATACTGCTAAAAAATTAGATAGGTTATGCCATAATATTTTGATAGTCAGTAAGGTAGAACTCTTTACTGATCTGAATTAGTGTTAAATTATAATTAAAATTTTAAGGGTATATAAATAAATATTTAAAATAAAAGTCTTTAGTTTAATTAATATTGGTTAGAGTAATTAAGTTATTGTTAAATATTACAATGGGTACTGCTGTTGTGTTACTTGTTTTTAGATCATTATGCTTGTCTATCTTGCTTCAATTTCAAATTTATGATGTGTGAACAACGGAGCAACCATCTGAAGACGTCACGGCTGTCGGAATTTAGCGGACGTGAAAGCTGCTTCTTCCAACCTCTCCAAGTTTTCTCGTGGTTTTCGTTTACTCCTTGGCGAATGCTGGGAGATAACTAAACTTGTTATATAAACTAAAACAAAGGCCTGTTATGGAGCTACTTATTTATTGTTGATTATTCCTTAAATAACTGCATTACAAAACTGTTTCGATAAAACTATAATCTTTCTCAAGCAACAAACATTCTTTTTTTTATTACACAACATCGAAACGTTGCCATTATTTAAGGAATAAGCAACAATAAATAAGTAGTTCCATAACAGGCCGTTGTTTTAGTTTATATTATATATTATTGAGAATGGAATAGTGTTAGAAATAAACTCGTCATATAGACGCAAATACATGAACAACTGATAGCTTACTGACTTAGTATGTATCTGTTATTATTATTAACAAACATTACTTAGAATAGGCAGCCTCGTGCAGTTCATGGAGCTTACGATGACTTGTAATGGTAATGTAATTATTTAGCTTTTCAGAAATAAACTGTTATCCCATGACACTGTCTGCAGTTGGTATTTCCAGCAATCTGCACCACGTTTTTTTTTGTATCTATGCGCGGGTGTAGACTCAAAGAAGGCAACTTGGCCAGAAAGACCTATTGTGCCCCATCTGTAGCGCGTTACTTTATATACAAGTATAAGTAAGGGTAGCGTTAGTGTGGTTGTTTAATTCAGTATTACTGCAGATAATGGTAGTTTTGTTATTGGAACGTCCAGTACAATAAAATTTGTGGCAAGATGTTTTAAAGTGTGTAGAACCAACATCAATGCCAAAGAATAATTTTCGAATTCAAGGTAATTGCAGTAAAACAGCGCCAGTGCATGTATACTTGAACATGGTCTACACGAAACTTTAAACTACGCCAAATGTCATATAATCGTTGACATAATGGGTTCATCAATTATAATAAATATCAATCACTATTATCGACCACGCAATTAATATCCGGCGTTAAATGAATCGCCTCTTTTTCCTTCCCGAAAGAAAAATCTACCGTACAAAAGAACTCTATGCTCGTCGCAAATTTACTAATTAATTTTCCCCAAAATTAACCGCACTGGATATCAATTAATATACGGCCAACAGCTGGCGCTTCGCACGTCAGCCAGTCGCCGCTACAGACAAAAGCCCGCCGTTTCTGAAAATAGCCGGGAACGAATTAGAGAGCCGTTGGTGTTGTGTAAATATTTTTTAGAGAACCCGAAAGGCGAACGGCTTATTGGACAGGAAGATTGAATGAACGGTTTTGGGAAAGTGAGTGCACGTTCGGTGGACGTCAAAGTGTAAATGCTGTGAAATATACGGGCAAGGTAATACATTTACGTTTATTGAAGCGAGTTGGGAAAAAAAGGATATTTTTAAGATCCTTTAAAGCGGGTGGAGGTGAATGTTTCTAAATAGTTAACGAAGGTTAAAAGCATTTTTTTGGTGTTTTATTTATTCACTTTTATTCATTTAACAGTATTAATTTGTCATATAATTAACTATCTAGTAATTTATTCATTGTATTATATACAACCATTTACCGATCAATAATTCAACAATATTAAAACTACGTAATTCGTCATCGGAATTCATTCATTATACATTTATCCAATAACTGATAACCTTCCTAAATCATCAACTACATAAAATGTTAAATTTAAATTTAAATAATGGAACAGTTATATTGCTTATTAATCCGAATAGAACCATTCGATGTTAGTTATTGAACATATTAGTATTATATCTACAATAAAAAATAATTTATAACTAACAAGCTAAATTATTTTTTGGGCACACGCACAGAGGCTCTCTTGTGTGTACGTACAAAAGTGTTTTAGTCGTTACACTTACTGGCATCAGCACATTTTCTTTTTTGTTTGGCGTAGGTCATTAACGTATGCGTTCGTTCATAAAGTTATAAAAGATTAACAGCGTCAAATCAGGAGGTCCAGGAGGTCATGCTATTGTTCTCCTGCTCATACGCTCATTACAAAAAGCTTTTTGTAAAAATAATTGTGCAGCTTTTGCTGTGTAAGCAGCAGAATTCTTTGCCATTACGTTTTGACAATTGGTGACACAACACGTGGAATCACACTTGCGTATAATATTTAAGAGTGTTGCTACGGTTGGCTACTGGGTTATTTTGAAAAGCATATACAAAACGAAAAGAAATAAAAAAGGCCGAGGTGAAAAAACACAGCTGATAGCAGCGAAGACCTACATTCATCAATGCCGCTAGATTAGTACAAAACGCTTGTGGCGTTTGGAACAGTCTTGCCAATTAACGGAGCCATATTTCACTAGATCGGGATTATAATTTCCACCAGAAAATCACAGGAATTGGGGCAGGAATTACTTTATTTAGTATTTTAAGAAAAGCAAAAAAAAATATTTTATGTATTTATATAATTAGTAGTTTTTTACTGTAAATCGCCTTTTATTTCCTTTTCTTATTATAATTTTTGGTGACCTTCTACCATTTTGTTTTGGACATTGTGCGCGAAATTTTAAGAATATATATTAGAATTAAAATCATTCCCATATAAACGAAAATACACTTTAACATTCGAGAAGAATACTAAAAGCTAAATTACAAAAGACTTGTCTAGATTCCATATCATAGAATACATAACATACATTATACAGTATAAAATAAAATGGCGACTGAAATTTATCTTGGCGAAAGTGACGTTACTTGGTTTTTCCTATACTTTGATGTAATTTGGTCTTCGTGTTCAATTAATTTAGTAGATTTATTACTAAAATTAAAGAAAATTCACTAAACGTTTCATTAGCCACTAGAATATGATTTGTGTACACCAGACGTACTTTCAATACAGCAGTTTTAGTGGAAAAATTTACCAAGTTGGCATCACTGGTTTGGAAAGACTGCGGCCAGGAGTGATTAGATTAGATTAGATTAGATTAGGATTGGGGTGACCTATCGACCTGTTTCACCGCGACCTTTTCAGATCTATTGTGATCCCCTTTTTTCCTAGAGGACGCTCTCTAATTTTGCCCTCTTAATTAGGCATATCATCTTTGAGAGCGGCTTCTTTATGTAGCTACTAGCTGTGGGGTTCTCCTCCCCCCATTATTAGAAACCTTGTCCTCGCCAGGCCTTCACATTTGCACAGCACATGAAGTGGTGTTTCTTCCTCCTCTTGCCAGTATCTGGAGGTTGCATCATCTGCCAGGCCTATGTTGTACATATGCCTATTCAGTCTACAGTGACCAGCCAGGAGTGAAGAAGGCCGGTGGGTGTGTTTTCCATTCTCACTGCAATGCGTTTGCCAACTAAGGCGAGTTTTTATGCATAGGTTTCTTCCCCGATTATAAATGTTCTCTGGCCGAAAGTGTATATACAACACTCGCAAATGCCAAAACGCGGCTCTTCGTGTATTGCAGACTACATACGCGCGTATATTAACAGTATACCCTATGAACTTAAGACACATATACTTATAAGCTTTTACAAAATATGTAAGATATACTTATCTAGAAATGTTTATATCAACCAAATGATTTCTTTGATCCACAAGTAAGTAATTAAAATGTATAGTATTTATCAGTTTCCTCTATGTACTGTACTGTCAGTTTCAGATTCCTGCGATGTGTTTCATACTTATTACAGTATTATGAAATAAAGGTATGTTATTATTATTGTTGACGTTCGGCGTCATAAATAGTGGTAATGATCAGCCGTTGCTGAGAACCTTAACATCATGTCGGTGCTCTTTGCATCAAATTTCCGTATTTGTTAAAAATAAATAATAGGAGGAAGGTTATGGAAAAATAAATTGCATTAAATCCGCTATATAATTGGTATTTTTGTTGTTTAATTGGTACTGTTTAAATGGTGAATAACAAAAAATTCTGGTCGTTCTATCAGTAACAGGTATTTATTATAACCTTCTCTCAACCCATCTATTTAGGTATTTTATAACTTTTAAGATTTTTGTTGTTATATCTGCCAGTACTAGATATTCCTTGCGTAGCTAATTTTACGAGCTGCGTTGGGCACCGATCACCTGAAAATTGTGTTGATGTATAGTGCTTTGTATCGATTTTGCGTGATTTAAAATTCTGAGCGCAGAGGAATTCGGCAATTTCCGAATCGGCAAATTAATAAACGGGATTCCATAACGGGGAAAATTGCGAAATAAAGTCCGTGCAAGGGGTGAGAGGGAAATTTTAATTCGCGAACATACAGTACGCAATACATGGCTTATATCACACCACCGCTACCACGAATCGTCGCGTCGATACGACCATCCGCGCATGAGTTGTGAATAGTAATAGTGCACAAGCAGTAATCCCGTAAATTATCGTCCAGTGTAATAAATATTGTCCGATTATTTTGAGCGATCGTCTTCCCACGACACGAACGCGTGCGATACAGAGTAAAACAATATGAAATGTATTTGTATTGCCTACAAGATGCTTAAAACTTGTCTCAGCAGGTTGTTCGATTGAAGGAAAATACGTCGAAAGTGTTGCCAGTGTGTATAAGGGTACCAAAAGGATCTGTACTGAGACCAGTATTATTCGTAAAATGTGTTGACATTATCCCACGCAACATTAGAAGTAACGAAACTTATCTCTGCGCTAGCGACACTCTCGGCGTCATCGTTTCGAGAAATACCAACAGAGTGCAGCTCTTACATGGTTCCTATGTAGAAATTGTTGTGATTTTTGAAGCTACGATTGCCGCATTCGATTATGGGATCATACACCTGGAGTACAAGCAATATTTAAATTAATTCTATATCAATTGTTATTATTGTTTAAAGAACAAAAAAAAAACTGCAACATTGTGTAAGGAAACACCTAAAATATCATCAAGCCCTCATTTTACGGTACGGTATAACTACCTTGCCAGCAAGCTACCTATTAGCTACTGCAGTCAATATTGACAGAAGCAGCACAAGTTAGTAGAAGATAACTTTCTATATAATTATAGGTCTCGGGAAGCTGACAAATACAGGTTTTCGTTTAATAAAAATCTCGAAAAATGTTGACGAACCATCAAGCAAATAAAATACACAATGCTCTGACAAATTCAAGTTCCGTGTTGCCTTGAAAAAGGCACTCCTACAGAAGTCTAAATACGAGATAGAAGAACCCCACCACGTTGATGTTTCTACCGTGTAAGTTTTTTGTTTTTAAATTTACATACAAAAAAAAAAAAACAAGCTTACCGCACCAATTGCAGTAGAATCAAAAGTTATCCGTAGTTTTCTTGTATTACTAGTGCAAAGATGCTTTCTTGCTGGTAGCAATACAAATTAACAAGTTACAACAAGTTGTTCCTCATTGAAATTTACACACAAAAATATTTTTGTGAAATTGCAGGACGTGCCAAAACACCTTCAAGCAGCTGAGTCACTAAGCTGAAATTTTGGCAAATTTCAAATAATAAATCATAACTACTAGTTTTCAGTAGTAAATCATAACATATGGAAGAAATACCGACAATCAGCAAACATTTATCAATAAAATGCCACATCCCCAGCATTGTAGAACTCTGCGGGGCATGCTCTGAATAACATGATCAATGGTATCTTGTGAGATCTCATCCCAGGCTTGCTCTAAATGACGACGAAGTTTCTGCAAGGTATTTGCTGCTTGTCATAAATGTTTTAAGTAGCAACCCATCATATCCCACACATGCTCGATCGAATTTAAATCCGGGAAGTGAGCAATCCAGAGGAGAATTTCTACTTCCTCCATATGTATGATAATCTGATAGATGATGATCAGCGACTTTTAACATGCAGCCGGTTGTTTTATTAAGGTATCAGCTTTGTGACTGACCTCCTTCGAGGTGTTACAATTGTTTGCATGTAGTTTATTGCAAATGGCCAAATCAATTTTAGTGTTTCAAGGTAAAATCTATGGTTAAATTATCACATAAGAGCAACTGATACAAAATGCAAGATTAGAGTTAATAATGATATTATATATATACAACTCATGTTTGTAGAAATAAAACGTGATAGTTAAAATTACGTTTAAACAATAAATTGAATTGTAATTTGTAATACGGCAACGATAATAATGGGTAAAAAAGTTGAAACAGAGTCGCACTATAAGCTAAGGTAAGAATGCGAACTTTTTATCTTTGATATTTTTTTGCGAAAAATAATTATCTCATAGCTTTTTGTGAACAAACCTGTTTATGAGAGCTGACTAATATAGAAATGTTTAGTTATTGCGCATCCGTCTACGAGTGTTAAGTACGCTTAACAATGTGCCTAGAGTTCGAAAACGTCAAAATTATCACAGTTTTAAGCCTGTATGACTCGATCAAAGTGTATCAAAGTTTTTTAAGAAATGTCCAAACTTTCTTACCAAAGTTACATTACAAAGTTTAACTTTGACAGCCAAAGATTTAAAGAGATAATTCAGGGGCTCCAACATTCTAGCTTCACGGTTGTTTATTTTTGAGTTTGAGGTTAACAGTTAAGATTGTTTTGGAGAAGGAGTTGTAGAGTAGCGAAGTGTTTGTATCAATTATAGACACAGCTAGTCTTAATTCTTCTATTTTAATTAAATTTAAACCTTTTATAAAATAATTTGTGTTGGCCGCAATGCTTGCGCACGCGCACGTCATAACTTTGACCGGCTTTGATAATAAAATTTGTTACAACAACTATTTTTTATGTCAAAGTAAAATTTGATGTGACGTCATCAAAGTCTATCAAAGTTGCCATTTACACGACGAGTTTGAAGTGAATTTGAACCACTTTGACACCAAAAATTTAGGTACTTTGATCGTGTCATACAGGCTTTAGTGACTTTGACAGGGATAGAATTGTTGCCTATGAAGATGTTGGTTTGGACGAAATAGGTCGCCGTGTTAATGATGGTAATACGTGTGTGTCGTTTGTGGACAGAAGAAGGTAGAGGACCAAGAAGAATACCAACTGGTCAACCGAGGCGTTTCACAGAACGTCAAAATAGGCGTTTCGGAGCACTAGCTCTAGGTGATCGTTTTACTTCTACGAGTCAAATTGCTGGTAAGGAGGTTTAGAGAAAAAGGTAAACCTATTACTATGCGTACACTATATTGCCGCATTTGACTGCGGATGGTGTGGAGAGCAACGTGACCTTCGGTTTGCTGTTGAGAGGCATGTACACAGAATAATGGTTTGGGAGGCTATTGCCTACGGTAATTACTTCTCTTTTATTTGAGGTAGTGTGACAGCTGTACATTATGTTGATCATGGCCTACAAACCTACCTTTCCAGCAAAACAACGCACGCCTCATATTGCTCGTCGAACTATGAAGTTTCTCCTGAAGCAGGCGTTAATATTTTGCCGTGGCCACTCGTTCGTTGGATTTAAATCCTATTGAACATGTTTGGAACATCATGGTGCTACCGAGTAAGGCGCTAAGAGGTGGCTTAAATCAAAAACAAACCTATCTGAAGCTTACGCTGCTTGGATGGAGCGCTGGTGCCGCTAGCCCAGAAGGAGATGGCGTGGATAAACGAAATTGCTCAAAAATACTCTTAGCGCCACCACGTCGTAAACAAAAATAATACCAGGCTCATCCAGAGATCATCCCACTAGCCAACGTGGAAATCTAGTAGGAGCGACACGGCGACTATTTGCCCCAGTAACAGGTTCCAAAACCTGCAATCCCAACAATGGGGAGAAGACTGTCCGCTTTGTACCGTCCTCCACAAACTCTGGCACAGCTAATCCACAAAGTTCAAATTGTTTGGAACGAAGTTCCACAAGCAGATATCGACGATCTCATTTTGTCGATGTCTAGGCGTGTACTGGAGTGTACTCAGCTACGGGGTCGCTAAAATTGTCGCTGCTATTGTTTTCGCGTTACGTGTTAATAAAATTTCTTGCAAGTGTCTGCAACTATCACATTGCAAAAAAAATCTAGTTGAACAAATTATTCCTTCTAGGTTTAACACTTCTAATGTCACTGAGTATATGTTTCGAGACATAACCTTGCAATACGCCTCCATTACTAGATTACTTTCTGTACATCACCTTATTTCCTAACATCCTTGAAACTAGCGCACAACAGCAGAATAAAGCCTTATTATGCAACTGATGCGACATGCCTGTCGACCAACGATTCTATGTGTGTGTGTGTATATGTGCCCATGCCTAGATACAACTGACGTGCATTTCCGTTCCCAACCGGCTTCCGGAACGCCGCGCGCCGCCTAAAAAGCTCCCGTACATACGACTTCGTCTTTTGTAGCTTGCATCAAAGACACTTCAGACATTTACCTTTTGTTCCGCAGGTTTCCCGTCCTCCACGCTAAATCTCTAGCAAACCGCGCGCATAGCAAGACGAAGGTACGACACCGTCTCAATGTTGGAGCGTCGCGACGGCCCACAGCGACGTGACCCGTGACACGCCCCTGAAGTTGTCGTCGCCGATGTACGGTACGAAACCTTATCGGTGCTGTGTCTGAATGTCTTGGCTCGTTTGAACGAATGTAACCAAGAGAAACAAGATTTCTATAGGAGAATTTACAATGAGATAATTATACTGATGTCGTATTTTTACAAGGAAAAGGCAAACATTAAGTTAAAAAGGCAAATATTAAGTTGAATAGGTTGAACATGGTAAAACGGGCCATAAAAGAAGTTATGCATATGTATTGCAAATCATATGTGCTGGTATTTTAGCCCTTGACTTCCCACTGTTCTAGAAATAATTAGAATAATTAATGCCAAGCACACCTTTCCTTATTTTATTTTATTTTATTTATTTATTTTTTTTTTTCAGGAATACTACACTACTTAGAAAATCGGGGCTACAGCCATCCGGTAGACCGAAGTTTCTGAAGCAATCAGTTTGGAAGTGGTGAATTTAAATACGTGTTTTATGTTTAAACCTATAAAACGTATTTAATGCAATTTTATGTATTTTAGTGTATATATTTTATTATATATCTTGTCCTGACGCAGCCCATATCGCTTTAGATCCAGTGGCTAATAAAGTTATTATTATTATTACATTATTATATAAACTTCGCCTTATGGTTTCCATTTTCATTTTTATTTCATTTTAGCTACTTATTTTCACTATTTCTTTTTTTTTAGCAGAATATTTGTATATATTTATATTTAATTTATCGGATGGGAAATAAAGTTTGTATACATACTATACTCTGTTGGGTTTTCCGCGCTGAAACCGCGTGCTGAAACTGAATTTCTGATGAACAGCCTTGAAGATGGAGGTTCAGCAGAGTTTGTTATCAATGTTTTATGGAAACCTGTAAATTGGTTAGATTAGATTCGATTAGGGTAGGTATTTTATGACCCCCCTTTGTCCTAGAAGGTGTTTTCTAACTTTCTCCTCTTATGCAGATAACATTACACACGCTACAGATATGCAGAGAATCTCACCATTAATTAGACTTATCATTTTTGAGAGTAGAGCTCTTTATATAGCTGTCAGCAATGGATTTCTTCATGCCCAGTATTAGAAACTTTGTCCTTACCAGGTCATCCCATTAGCACAGCACGTGAACTAGTGCAAGCAGCGCCATCTGCCAAGCTTATGTTATACATATGCCTATTTAGTCTGCAGTAACCAGCTACCAGACCTCTATCATTTTCAGGGTATCCTTGGTCTTTACTCTGCAGGTCTTTAGGAAATTCAGTTCCTTTAGAAAATTGTTTGCCTGTCCCTATCCTGATAACTTTTTCCAGCACTCCCTAGATTCATTATGTATCCATTCATTCATGAACTTTTTAATTAGCGATTTGGTAATACCGAAGAAAGGAGGCCCTTCCTTCGGCATCACAAATGGCTTTGACCAGTCTCGATTGGCCAGATGGTAGATGGATTGGTCATTATTTCTTGCAGAATATCCTAAAGAGGAATGCTCTTACTTGCCCACTATGAGATATGTGCGAGAAATATATACATTATGCTCCTTTATCGCTATATTGAATTAAAATATTTGCTTAGAATAGCTTAGTCATCATCTTCGTTTCTTCAACATTTAAATTTGGATCATGTAATTGGAGCAAGAATTTACACTGTCCTAAAGTTGATATTGGTTTTCGAACGTCTCTCCGGTTCTTATTACAGCTGAGCAATCATTGGCAAGTAACATTGTTCTATAGTTTAGCATACTGAGAAGCTCTTTAAGTTGGCACAAGATTGATTTTGCTACAAATGCAAAGAAAGATCACAAGCTACATGAATCCAATGAAAACCAGAGGAAATATTTTCAAAATTAAGATTTTTCAGTGGTAAAGGATTTTTGTAACTACAATATAAATATAACTACCAAAATTGGAGGAATTTCAAGAAAATGGTGCATGAATTCAAAAGGAAATATATAAATAACTGTGTTTTACTTTCATTGCAAATAAAAATCCAGCTTAACTCTACGATTATAGAAATCTAATAGTTAAATTAAGAAATCTGTAACAGGACGTCAAACACTATTTTAAATCTTTATAGGGGAAGTGTGATATAAAAACTCATTTATCTCCACCCAAGAATTAAGACATTTTAATTCAGCTTAATACCACAACCAACCACATATATTTAAAACAAAGGTTCGATTTTTTTCTAAATCCAAAAAAAGGTCCCGAAATAACTACCTACTCACACACACGATACACATTAGATTAAAAATAGATAAAAGTAAACTGTCACAGAGGTATTTAAGCTGTCAGGGATTCAATGGAAATTTAAGAATGAGGAAAAGGAACAGATTGAATGGACGGATAATAAAAATGTGTGTGTGTTCTTAAATTAACTTAGTGCTAAATTTATCTTGTGAGAAACATAGCTGTAGAAACATCTGGAACTACCTAAGTAATTTAAGGAGGCTGTAAAATGTTAACCTCAGTTTTGGTCCAAACTTTGTCAAATGGTAGTAGTGCTTCTTTTCCAGGCTCCTAAATAGCTGAGTGTATAATATATACATTCGAACGTGAAATATTATTACCAGTAGTCTGGTAATCTAAAATTTTGTAAGTTCATATTCTGGTTTCTTTTTTATTTTTATTTATTAGTTTTAAATTATCATTATTAATGAACATTATTGTTAATTATAACAAATACCTTGGTTAGTTGCTCTTCTAGTTAAGCTGTAATTGTACTTTAACAAAAAAGATTAGAGTTAAAGAAGATATTCCAAATGATGTCCTTCCATTTCCACACATGTTACATTTCTTCCCTCAAACAAAACAGACGCAACCTTTTTTTTGGAAATATTTGTCGAAAGCATTCTATTCGTACTGGTTAGAGAAAATTGAAATATGGAACTTCATTTTGTTGACGAACCGTTTTTGGTAATTTTCATGATTGATGTCCAATCAAAATAGCTGGAAAGTGCAAAAGCGATGTCCATTTATGCCCTTTAAACTAATACCGTGATTGTGACAAATATGTTTGTAATCGTTCAGTATTGATTCTGCTAATAAAAGCAGTTTCATATTTTGACTCTGCTTTAAAGTTTAATTCATTGTTTTTTTCCATAATATTCCTAAACGTAAGCTGTTTATAGTTTCATTTTGGGACATCCCTCTATAATCCTATTATTTGGCCTCACACTTTGTGCTACACTCATAAATATAATACCAAGGGGATCAAACCGGCATTGGCATTTTTACGCTAAAAAACACAACTGACATTTTCCTATACTATAAATGGAATAATGTTGTATACTTTCATACAGGAATGATTCATTTGTAAATTCGCAGATAATACGAGATGAAAAATACTTTCATTTGTATACAGATATATCTGCGTATGTGTACATTAAATATTGGTATCTAGCAAAATTGGAAAGAAGTAATACACAGAAAAGTATTTGATGTGCTTCATGTGGGCACTTCACAAGATATTTAGTTTAATGGATACATTTTTTTTTTACATTAACTTGTCAAAGATTATCAATAATCCATCAAAATTGTATCTCCAAACATATCTAACCTACAAACTGGGCAGAATATAGATAAATAAATACATTATTCATGCGTGAAAAACATTTGTAAGTACATGTCATTGTCTAAGTGTTTTTTTTTTAATATAAACTTGCTCAAAATCTCGTCATTTTAGAGAAAGTAAATTATGCGGCTGTATTAAAAGATATCTAAAA
>RXPK01003312.1:0-39127 GCA_004143645.1 Protaetia brevitarsis
TTTGGTGTGCCGCTTGAACTTCACTCCGACCAGGGACGGGAATTTTGAATCAGCAGGTTTCAAGAGATGTGCAAAATATTGGTTATTGCAAGACCCGAACAACTGCTTGCACCCGCATTAGATGGCATGGTGAGCGCATGAACAGGGGCAGTTATCAGTATCTTATCAAAGTTGTCGCAGACACCCCGAGCGATTGGACCAGCAATACATCTTATTTCTTGCTGGCGTATAGAGCATCGTTCCCGAAACCACTGGCCAAAGTCCATCTAGTGTGGCTTTTTGGACGAGAACTGCGGCTTACCATGCGATCTTAAGTTCGGCTTTAAACCGAATGAGAAGAGTAGTTGGAGGATGACTATGTTTTCGAATTTTCGGAGGCGAAATGCGATGATTTTCACGTGGGTGCGGGCGATACTTCGATGAAGCAAGCGACGCATGAGAACACTACGACATCAGAGCGAATGAAGGCGGATATCAGCCGGAGACCTGGTCTGGCTGTTCAATCCTGAGCGAGTTCGAGGCTTCTCACTAAGCTGCAACGATCTTGGACGGGCCTTACGAAAGTTGATAAGCGATTAATGACGTCATCTATCGCTCAGAAGGAAACCAATTGGTAAAGCAAGAGTAGTGCATTTTAAATCGCCTAGCTCTATCTTGTGGACAATCTAGAGGACGAGCAGATGGTCGAGTTTGTAGCTCCTCCGAAGAAGAACTTGCTTGTGGGGTTCCATGGTCAAGTATGGGAATGGCCGCAAAGTGGTCATTGTGTAACAACGGAGATTCAGGAGGATTTGTTTTGGCTCCTGAAGGAGTGCGCGTTAGCACACTGTGTTGCCCAGATTTAAGAATGGGCAAGGGATAGCTACCGTCTTCAAGAAGAATTTTGGTGGCGTCCAAGATCTTCCGAAGCCAGAACCCTGAGGTGGGCAAGGCTCTGCACTTGCCAGGAACAGAAAGGGCCCTTTATTCTACGGTGACCAAAGAAGCCTCATTGGCAAGCCAACCTACCGGACGATTGGGACAGCTTGAAAGTTAAGAGAGCTGGGAGATCAAATAAGATCAGGGTGCCAAAATAGGCTGTGGTTGGATTGGCTTGGGACTGGAGGGTCGTAAGGAACATGCTCGAAGAATTTTCCGATATACTGGGAATAGGGTTTCCTAGTATGGCAGCTACAACCCGCGGTAGCAGAAGGGGAGGCGACGGACGGTAGCGTGCTATTCTTGGACCTCGTCGTGTAGAAATGGAGGAACTGTCGTATCTTCATGGAGGTGATAGTTCCTTTCCGGACGGAACAGACTTAAGGCAGGGAGCAGTGTAACGAGCGCCAACTTTTCAACTGGCGGTTCCGATAGGCGTCCCTAGATGGCGCTAGCATAGCGGAAGAAGTACTACCTACGACGCATTGACAGAGGGCAGCACCGGGTCGAAGAATCGAGAATATTCTGGAAGAATCTGGAAGGACGTTCTAGAGGTCTCGAACAATCTGGACGTTCGCGCCAGCTATAAATAACGCGTCGGGTTGGCCAGGAGGCATCAATCGATACCGAGTTCGATAGTGCGGTCGCGATTGAACTAGTAGTATGTAATATAAATATCGTTTACATAAATACAGACATTAGTCGTTAAGTGATATAGTTAATAGCTTTTAATAGATTTTAATTACCGTCATTGTGTTAATGAATAGTGAATCTAAATATATCGCTGGTGTTGTTTTTCTACTCCCGACAACGTTTTAAGAACCGAAAAACGTTTACAATACAAACTAAAGAGTAGAAAAATAAATCCACAACGATAGGTTACTGGCGTAACTACAAAGTTTAACTAACAATACTAATCGTTTATTATTCAGTTTGTAGATAAAAATAAATCTAAACAAACGCAAAATAGAAGCTTTCACAAAATAAACGCTTCTGAAGAATGGCTGTTTTTTTTTTAATTTCTTTTTTCTTAAAATTTGTTAGCCTCATTGCACAACATCAGTTTTTATATTTTTACGGATTCCGTCCCATTTTTTTTTTTTAGGCAACAGGAAGTGAATGGAATCTGCCTACACCTCGATTTTTTCTTGTCAAGACACATGTAAAAAAACTTGCATGTTGTGTCGATAGAGCTTCTAGTGATATCAAGACCGATCTTTTTATTATAGTACACAGTGACTAGATATATTCGTGCTTTCGGCTCTTGGAGAACGAGTTAGCAACAGGAACTTCCATTCATGAGGTGAATAAACACAAGTGTATCTAGTCATAGAAAAGTATTTACTTCCCCGATCTTGCCCGTCGCGTAAGAGTAATAACTAGGAAGATACTTGCAGCCGGCATGTTTAAATATCTATCAGACTTTGGGGAAAGGCAGAAAATAAGGGCTACCAAATAGGTAAGTATTATACAAAATAATCATGAAACTTTCTTAAAAAAAGTATAATTTAAGATTTTTTTTCCATTTACGTTCTTTATTATACATTTATCTTATAAACTATATTAACAATTATGCGTAAAAACGAGATCTTGTACCAATAATTACTATATTATTGTTATTACAAAGAATACGTTGTTACCTAATCTATCACATATAAATGTACAAGTATATAGAATAAAATAGCATAACTAATTCTCATAAAGTTTTTTGTGTTTCTTTACAATATATACTCCTATTTAGTTTGTATTAAAATGAGGTTACTGACTTTAGATCTGTTGATTAAGGATCGATGATTCACATTCAAACAACTTGCATAAAAACCCAAATAAATGCTTTGCCACACATCTTGTATCACAGTTTCTTAGAAAAAATATATATATTATGGACATGAATCGGTTTAATTCTACTGCTCTAATTAACTATGATGATGTTCGTTTCTTATACGGCTTCCCACAATAAGCCTTTGTACATTATCGCAGCAACGCCAGGCTCTTGAGCTTTTGTAATTCCCTTCCACAACAGCAATATCCGCAACCACTTTCAAGAATGGTATATCTGTGATTTATAATTTTTGTCCTAAATTATCACTTATTAGCACCTAATTGTACACCTGGAGTTAGTTGAAGTATCCGGGGCACTCTTCAGAAAATGGTGTTTTGCGCAACAAACGCGTCAAATATCTTTTTAAACTCTTTCCATATTTATTGGTGTCATTAGTTTAACTTTCATTTGTAACACCAGCTGTACTAGATTTGGCTAAATAAGTACTCATCCATCTTCCCGTTTCAGAGCCTTTCGATCTGTTTGATTGTTGGGGCGTTGCTTTTCCCATAAGAATGAGCTGTTACCACTCTCGCCCCGAGAATTGGATATACTTTGTTATTGGAGTGGAGTTCAATGTTTGCCAACCGCCATTTTTTATCTTCATAAATCAATTTTTTTTGAGCGTCTACTTGTAATCTTTAATAAATTTGATTAAATCTTCAATTATATCGACTGCATGTTAACAGGCAAATATGTGTTTCAGACTTGCTGCTAAAGTCAATACTTTTCGATTGGGTTAAATCTGCCGCAGCAAACTATTAGTTTCTTTTTGCGCATTTCGCAAGAGTTCTGCGCAACAGGATTTGAATAACGGTATTCTATTCCAAGATTTATGTGTAACCTGTTACATTTAGAGTTGGTTTGTAATTTTCATTTGTGGTTGGTAAATATTTCAATTTCTTATCCTGTGTTTCTTAGTAGAATGAGGTTTTTCAGCTAATTTGGATCAGTCTGTCATTTTAATATGGCGCATTTTATACCATTGGTTTTATTTTCTTGCGCCCTGTTCTTATTTACAGGCATTTCCGTAGTTGTTGTATTTGTAATCTTTTATCCTTGCAGTCTCTATACTACTAAGCTGTACCACGTCTTCTGCAATCATGCATGGTCCCTTCTTTAACAACCTCTTCAATTAGTTTTTTTGTTCCATAGTCTTGGTTCTTTTCGTCTCTTCACCATCGATAATTCTTTTTGGTTGATACCACTGTTGCAATGGCAAGGCGTGTATGGAACCACATATAGGTTACGAGTATTGTATCTTTTCGCATTTACTCGACTAAGTCTTGCAAATTTTTCAACAATTAGGTTTTAAGTATGACAGTGATTGTAGATTACCAATAGTGTGGATAATGCCAGCCCCTCAAGTCACAGATAAACAGGTGTCTCATAGACCTGATTTCATTTTATATTTATTCCCGAAGCTTATAGCTTGGATTTCAAATAATTTGTAGGACTATTTCGTAATTTTTCGTCGTAAGTGGACATATTATTTTTTTTAAATATAAAAAACAGTAAGTTTGTAAACTAATTAAATTCAACATGACACGTGAAAACTCTGGCAACTATGGAAAGTGAGCTGACTGGTAGGATTCGGGAAGTGAGTGAGAAGAGAGTGAAGGCGTGATGACAACTGTAACCTTATACAGTGTTCCCAACCTTTGAGCATAGAATTTCCCACTAGAACTATCAATTTCTCTTTTTTAAAACAAAATTCCCTCGAATGCCCAAAACCATGGTACCATATACAAGAAGATTTTTGCATGTTCGTGATGACGCGTTTGGATCCAGTCCTACATTTTAAATAACTAGTGAGCTATTATAGTCGCACCATTCTATTGAGTAAGAGCCGTTTTTGTCAAGTACGGAGAATTTTTTACAAATTCATAACAAAAATATCCCAAAATTTTGGTGAGAATTCGTGAGAAATTTTGTCGCGACCTTTCACGGCGTTTGCACGTTTGTTATTAGTTATAATTACATTTAATCATAATTAAAGTTTAATTCCTTGCCCTGCTTAATTAATAATTATCCTTAATTCGTGATTATCTTATTATGTACTAAGGTACGAATCAACTATATTTAAGTTGCGCAAGCTTGTTTCTTTGTCTACAATCATCCCGGGATCACGAAATACGATCGACTTTATTTCGACAAGTTCGAGGATCGAGTCGATTCACATACCGGGAAGTGCTCACGATACTGATCGATTAATTTCGTTTAAGTTTCGGTTATCATCGTGTTTTTGGAAACAAATGAATCTACTTTGACTGCGGAAATTAGTTCAAATGAAAGGTAGAATTTGAAGCAAGTGAGCAACGACATCTTAGTTTGTTCGCTGGTTGTTTCACTGGTACACCGGAGTAGCGAGTGTTAGAAAAGCGTTCATTGGGGCTAGTGTAGGTTAATCGGGCGTTGTTCGTTGGAGTTCGTGTAGCGACACATCGTGCAGCCAGTGTATACACTCTTACTCGCAGTCTGGAGCAGGAGTGAATAGTGTTATACACTGGCATAGCGGCGCGAAAGCAAAATACGATATTACTATTACAGTAGGCGTATAGCTGGTAGGGCGTTCCATAGTAAAACGAGGGATAAATGGGGGATCAGGGAATGTTATAAATGCAAAATTTAAAAAAAACGATGATGTAGCGTTTTAATTGTAGATAATTGTTATATATATATTATTTATATATATTGTTATGGAGCGATTAGTTGATATTTACTATTATGTTTTTAAAAAGGGAATGTCACTATTTTACTTAAGTATATTTTAAACTTATTAGATATAATAAAAAAGGATATAATATGTAGCAGCAGACAGCTAGATGATTGTCAGGTTGATGTAGGTAATCTCTGCATTTGGCAGGGTCCTTCGAGGCATTTTCCTTTAGAATTTCCCCTTCAGGAAGCGAGATGATCAGCAGTGATACACCTACACATCGAAAATGAATATTAGAATTTGAATAGTATATTATTTATTCATGATTTGACAATCAAATTTTGGATCCACCTTTAATTCGAGTGAACAGTTTTATTTCTTGTACAGAGTATTTATTTCTGTAAATTTTGTTTTAATAATGTTTTTATTTGCATTGGCAGTCCAATTGCTTTGATATGTCAACAGACAGACATGGGAATTGCTGGAAATTGGATTCTGTAACAATTCTATGTGTATAAATGGTTGCCTACCTTTTGGGGGCATAGTAATGGATTTTTAGATTTGTTAATTTTTATATATTAATAAGCGTTTAAAAATTTCAAATGTTTTTTCTAATATTCAGAGACTCATACCTTTGTTATATAAAAGTGTGAAGGTGATTCCAGATTTTGTAATTTTTTTATTTTCACATCGTTGAAGATCTGACACAATCCTGTCGATCACATGGCCATTCTATATGTAAAACAAATGGGGCTTCTCATTTTGGTTATATTACGGACTCTCACAAAAAGACAGTTGGCTCCTTGCTTGGAGACAATCGCTTTCGATTCAGTTAAAACATTTTCAATTCGAACCATTCAATAATCGGAACTTGTTCGACGGCGACAGATTTCGTTTGTTCTCTGTGAAATTTAACGGTTATTTCGATAAAATCCAATTTTATCCCAAATTACAACCTAAAATAATGGTTAATTGTTAAACAAAGTTTTTCACATAAATTTTATTCCAAATTACACACGATTTTGGGTAATTTTTCTTCAACGACGATTTTTCCGAGTAATGTTCCTGTCTGAGCGACCCATCCTCTCTGATCTGAAGTACCATATCTTCGATGTACCCGAACCAGAGCTCATATCCGACTTGAACAGTCCTGACCCGGATGATCGCAGAGTTCGGTCCTGTAAAAAGGTACTCCACGTTCAAATCTACCTAAAAAAAATAAAGTATTATTTCAATTCTAATCAAATTCAATGTATCCTTATATAAGAAAATCTTATTTTAATCCTTTGTGAAAATTTTGAGGTTAGAAATCGTTTGTTAACATAGCTAAGCGGTCTCCAGTTACTTTGGGGAATTTGTTGTAATTAGGTTTATATGTATTTGTTATGTTGTTACGTTACGAACCAATATCCAGTGATTTACCATCAAGGTTGGCTACTCTGTTTCACACGTTTATTCACATCTAATAATCTCCATTTGAACGGTCAGAAACGCGGGATTTTTTAAATTTATTTCAAACGTATTTAGTAAGAAACTATGAATTTGAATTGCAGAAGTTGGAATTACTTTAATGAAACTTTAGTGTTATTAATTAAAGGGACTCACGGACTCACCTGAGATTATTATCCATAGATTTATGTCTGATATTAAACAAGTCACATTTTTGAATTTGATTTAAGTAAATAAAACCACTTTTATCCACTATTAAATGTTTTAATTTTACTTAATAGTTAAAAGCTATTGAAGGATAACATTATCATGCCGATGAGAGCATTTAACTGGTCTTTAACATTGATTTGAGGGAGCGAACAATTGACAACATCATCCCACCACATCTCTATGCGTACTGAGTTAAAATATAAGAAAGTAACGAGCTATTCAATATTTTTTTTTATTCAATTAATGTATTTCTTTTAAAATTTATTTTTTTAATCCGGGCTGTATGCTACGGTGTAGCGTAACAATATATATATAATATATATATATTTATATATATATATATATATATATATTATATATATATATATATATATAATTTGTTAAACAGCATACACGACCATACCAGTACGTGGTCCCAACGTTCCCAAACCAAAAGATACGTTGTCAGACCATTATAGTGGTCTGACACGTTTTCTGTTAGATATGGCACTATTACGCCATTCTAGATTCACCTGCCCTGAAAATCTCAATATCAAAATTGGTCCGGTTTTGTGCTTTCCTAGGTACACTATATACGCTTTAGTTCATCAGTTTGTAGAGAAGGTAGCGCTACTGTCGTTTATGTATAATACAGAAATGAATTCTAACCGATTCTGTCAGACCATGCAAAATGCTTACGGCGTTATGAAACCAAAAATGTGACAACATTGTAAATATCTATTTTAATTAGGTTATAGGTACTATTTACTTATATTATTTGATTCGCGGTATTATTAACGTTGGAACTGAAGTTGTGTTTAACTTATTGAATATTTAGTTTTATAAAATAAGTTGAGATAAGTTTAATATTCTTTTATCTTTTAGAAATATAATGACACTGGTCAATTATAAATGGAAGAAGCTACATTAAACTTCTAGCGCGCCTATGGTTGTTCGAAAAATTAAAAATGTTCCCAAAATATATATATTGGATTATAGGAGTATAATTATTATTAGGGTTTTGAAGCATCAAATAACTTCGTATTTCGTTTCAACTTTATAAACAGCAGGAAAAAAGTAAAACTAATATTCAATAAGTATAAAATTTTAAACTGAATTAGGAAAAAAAATAGTGATTTTTATAGAATAATTCTAATAGAAAGTCAAATTTGTTTACCCAAAACATATCTTTATTTACTTATTTCTTTTGTGTTTACAGAAACATATTCTATTTATATTTCCATTATTCCTTAGTTGCGTTCCGGAATGTATTGTATGCTTAAGGTTTTTATGCGTACTCAGTCGGATTCTACAAACAAATTGGGGTTTTCTTTCACAAATTCTTTGCATTCATTCTTTGGAGGAATACTATTTTTCACATGCTTCTTGAAATATTTCAGCACGGCCTCCCTTTTGATTTTTTCACCATTTCATAGGCCCGATTTTTTTTTGATTCACTTATTTTACATTGTTTTAATGCATACATTTCTAGTCTAGTACTTTAAAATCCTTAAACTGTATCAATTTTACGTTTTATTAACAGAAATCGCAGGTATATTAAATAAATATATTAAATAAAACGAAAAATTAAGAGAATTAAGAATCAGCGTTTTCTTTTCAAATCATTGTAGATTCAATGATAACACTTCTATAATTAACTTACTTAATTATATTATAAAAATATTTTTACATTCATATTAAAAGTACCTAAGTCATCTGCTTCATTTAAAAAAGTTGAAATTATATCACATGATATATTTTCTAAATCAGAAGATTCAGATGAAAAATCGGAAAGAGCTATATACTCAGTACCACTGGAATAATTATCATTATCAAAGTCGTCGATGTCATTTTTATATGTTGCTGAACAGTCATGAATTATAGGCTCAGTTGCTCAAAAATATTTTTTTTCTATTTATAAGGTTGACATTGTATAATTATACATAATACGAAACGAAATTAAATATTTTAGACTGAATAGCACTAACCTCACACATCTATTAAAATGCAAGGTGTATATAACTATTTTCCACAATCTAAGCAATAACAGAATATTTTTCCGAATATTTGGTTTAATACAAAGCAGATCATCGACGAAAAAAAATTAATATTTGCATTTAACTTTCAATGACTCGTAATGACAGAATTTCTAATTTCTTGAGAACACTATAGTTTAAACTATTTTATATGATTACTACACAGTTAACGTAAGCTGCATATATCCAAATCGCAAGAAATATCTTGTTATGTATTCTTCTAACGATTCATTCTTCCCGCGTAATTTACTCACACTACACACACACAATTCATCCGCACCATTAAATTCCATACGAGTCTCAAAAGTACGCCGTTACGAGGCTTTGAGTAGCGATCGAAGTTAAATAAAAAGACTTAAATTACGTACACGAAATTAAATAAAAAGATTTGAACGTTATTATATTGTTTCCCTATATATATACACCAACTATCTGGCATTAATGTAACTGTATTAACTGTATTCCAAAATACATAAATAAGAAAAATAAAAAAACAAAAATTCTGACTTCCGTCCCTATCTTTATCATTATTCGATGTATTTGCTAATTGAACTAGCATCTTTTCCCGACTCATGTTTATCAATCAACTTAAAAACACTGATATTAATGATATATATCGCATCAGTCTACCGGTTTGCGTGTACACCACTAACCATCTGATTATATGCACTTGCATAAATCTCATCGTATACAAAATTGTTCCTTGAAGCATGGCAACACCGCGTGGTCTGACAAAATCGTGTAGAAATCTCCAAAATATACACTAATGGTTCAGAAAGGCGGTTAAACGTTCTTGGTGTGAAACACTGTTGGATTTAGCATTTTTTTTTTAAACAATTTTTTTTTACCCCTCTTAAGTTGCTTAAGAAGTTATATTTCTTTTTTACGTAATTTCATGTTATAACATCTCTAAAGTAGCTGATTACCCATGCGTCTGTGGTTGCCTATCTAATATGCATGACTGATTACGTCGATTGAATCAATATAATATATTATATATATATATATATATATCAATAATGGGCAAGAAAATAACATAATAACCATAAAATATTCTTGTGAGTGCGGGGGAACAAATTGTAGATGGCTGTGGTAATACTATCCATTTATATTTATATTTAATTGTAATACATCATTTACGCCCTACGCGCATGTGCATGAACACGAAAATCCGTTCGATCGTTCATTGGTACTTGCACCAGATATTGTACACTGACGTACGCCAACTTACACTCGCTACTCTGGTGACGTAACTTTACACTACACCATGAAATCAGTGTAACACCAGCGAACAAACCTCTTGACGTTTATTCCGCAATGTTGATTACTTTGACAAATTCTTATTTTTTTTTTTTTTATTACTACGTGATTACCACTCCTTGCTTATTGTCAGAGAGAAGTTATATTTTTTTTTGTATCACTTTATTAAATTAAATATAGTTGTTATAGATAGTAGTAATAGTGCAGCAATATATTTGTTATTAAGTTAAATAATTCAAGAAATTTATTATCTGGGTAACAAAAATGGATTTTGTCTTTCCCTCAGAGCTTTCCTTTCCCTTTGGAATCGTAAATTCTGCAGAGACCTACGTCGCTGAAGGATACGCTCCCTAAAAAATGGCAGCATTTTGTTTGCTATACCATGTTATATAATTAATAATTTCAAATTCGTTTAATAACATTATTGGTAATAACTGTTGAATGTGTTGAGTTATCTCGAAATATTTTATTTGTACCTGATTATACGAACAAAGGCGTTGGACTTTTTACCTGCAGTCTTTACCGATCACTTTATATACATAATACATCTGAATAATGAATTAGAAAGAGAGGAGAGTTACAAATGTCTCGATCTCATGTACCGCCATTACAATCGATAGCTCCCTGGCAATCGAGTGTTACGAATCGAGTGAATTCGTGAAATCGAGTATCGTGAATGAGATTTTTAGGTATTCGATTAAACATGGCGAATTCGAATCGAGTATCGAGTTTCGTGATCCCGGGGTAGTTTTATACATTAGGTTTGTTCGTTTTGGCACTAGCGTCACGCATCAAAACGTTTTCATTAGCTATAGGAATAGCTAATGAAAACTGACGTATTTATAGTTGTAGAATCCAAAAATGAATAAAAAATTAAATCATTCTATTTAAAATAAAAAAGTTGACATCCATTTCCGTTCAACCGGAAGTGATATTTTGATTAAGGTATTTTACATTTATAGTTTCAATCGTACAGATACTGGTGCCAAAATCTCAAATATAAGTAAATAATAGAACATCATACACTTTTAATGAACAGTTACGTGGAATAACCTGTATATTGTATAACAACTTAAAAGTACAATGGAAATAAACGTAAATCTAAACAATTACGGTCCTATTTTGCTAGTTTCTTGTTTACCGCTATTTATGTTAGGATTTCTATGATGACCATAATCAAATAGCAATTTATTTTAACAAATGCGCCTGCTTATGACAACAAATATCGTGAAAATTTACGTTTAAATGTCTTCCAGTGTAAAACGACATGAAAGTGTCGCGACAAAAATTCAAAGGTCTCCTTTTCCAGAATTTAAAGATATTCAACCAAAAGAAAATATATAATAATAATTATTTGGTGTCTGCGTGTGTGCTTGTGACATTCTACTTTGTGATAGGATGATTACATGGGCTGCAGCCATCAAAACCACTATGCAAGTGGTTATAGCAAATACGTATTAGCACAGGTGTTAGCAAGTATAGCCATTGTGTCAGTTATAAAGGAGTTGGGAGCATGTAGTATCTATCATGATCTTTTATATGCATTTTATTTATTCACCATATCCATGTTTGTTAGTTTATAATGATATTGTTTTTATATATATTGTATTATATAATAATAAATTCAGAAATGTACTGGCATACCTAATAATAATATTTTGATCCTGGATATATACATTACAACAAAAGCGCGTAGGATATAGTTTGAAAAGAATCTACATTAGACATGAGGCGTATGTAACATATGCCAAGAGAGAACTATCTACTGTTACCATAGTTTATATACTGTGCTGTTACTAAAAAAACTTGGAGCATCTTGGAGTAAAGAGCCAAAAACAACTGTTAAATTTAAATCTAAGCATATTTGCGCATGCGCAAACATTATGCCAATAAACCAAATTCAAATTTCCCGCAATTATATTTAGTACTTCAACTATAAGGTATTCAAATAACTATTAATCTAATACAAATCGTGGGCAATTTTATGCTTTAATGTTGAAGTCACTAAAATAATTCGCGGGAAATTTGAATTTGTTTCACTGGGAGGTAACGAAATCTGTACGGCAATCTATAAATTGGACTTTATTTGTGTGTACTTTGATGTATATATTTGTTGTGTGTTGAGCCGATAATATTATACAGAAATGAATGTATGAGGTACCAGTTGGAGAAGGTAAATAAAAAAAAAAACGTCTTTAGTAACGCTTTTTGTTTCATTTTTTTTATGTGCACGTTTTAATTTTGAAATCTATGTTTGTTATCGTTTTAAATATTTATTTATTATTTCTGTGTTTTATAACCTTAAAATAAAAATTATTTTGGAATCTCGACAAAACGAACTATATTCAAGAAAGCTAAACTGGCGTTTTACGGCAAGTGCCAAAACAAACATACCTACTTTCGAAAACCGGGTGTTGATACAGTAGATTCCTCCTAACCAACTTGGTTTCTTTTTAAAATTTTAAGAAACAACTTTCTGATGCGAAAATTCAAAAAATATGTAACGAAGTGCCTCAAAATAAATCTTGGAATTTGGAAACATTTCTCTTTTTCGCCTCACACGTTTAACTTTCAAAAATAACAGACGACTAATACAAAATACAACTAAAGAGTAGAAAAATAAATCCACAAGATGAGGTTACTGGCGTAACTACAAATGTTTTAACTAACAATACTATCGTTATTAATCAGTTTGTAGCATAAAAATAAATCTAAACAAACGGCAAAATAGAAGCTTTCACAAATAACGCTTCTGAAGAATGGCGTTTTTTTTTTAATTTCTTTTTTTTAAAAATTGTTAGCCTCATTGCACAACATCAGTTTTATATTTTACGGATTCGTCCCATTTTTTTTTTTTTAGCAACAGGAAGTGAATGGAATCTTGCATACACATCGATTTTTATTGTTCAGAACACATGTAAAAAAACTTGCATGTGTGTGCGATAGAGCTTATAGTGATATCAAGACCGATCTTTTTATTATAGTACACAGTGACTAGATATATTGGTGCTTTTCGGCTCTTGGAGAACGAGGTAGGCAACAGGAACTTCATTCATAGGTGAATAAACACAAGTGTATCTAGTCATAGAAAAGTATTTACTTCCCCGATCTTGCCCGTCCGTAAGAGTAAATAATAGAAGATATTTGCAGCCGGCAATGTTTAAAATATCTATCAGACTTGGAGAAAGGCAGAAAAATAAGGCTACCAAAATAGTAAATACAAACAATATAATGAACTTTATTAAAAAGTATAATTTAGATTTTTTTTCAATTAAGTTATTTATTATATATTATTATTAAACTATTAAACAATTATGCGTAAAAACGAGATCTGTACAAATACTATTTATTGTAGTAAAATATAGTTGTTACCTAATCTTCACAATAAATGTACAAGTATTAAGAATAAATAGCATAACTAATTCTCATAAAGTTTTATTGTGTTCTATAATATTACTCCTATTTAGTTTGTATTAAAATGAAGGTTACTGACTTTAGATCTGTTGATTAAGGATCATGATTCACCATGTCAACAACTTGCATAAAACACCCAAATAAATGCTTTGCACACTTTGTATCACAGTTCTTAGAAAAAAAATATATATTATGGAATGAATCGTTTAAATTCTACTGCTCTAATTAACTATGATGATGTTCGTTTCTTATACGCTTCCACAATAAGCCTTTGTACATATCGCAGCAACGCCAGGCTCTTGAGCTTTTGTAATTCCCCTTCCAACAACAGCAATATCCGCACCACTTTCAAGAATGGCACTATCTGGTGATTTATAATTTTGTCCTAATTATCACTATTAGCACCTAATTGTACACCTGGAGTTAGTTGAATGTATCCAGGGCAATTAAGAAAATGGTGTTTGCGCAACAAATCCCGTCACAATATCTTTAAACTCTTTTGCCATATTTATGGTGTCATTAGTATAACTTTCATTAATAACACCAGCTGTACTAGATTGGGCTAAAATAAATACTCCATTTCCTTCAGAGCCATTCGACTGTTTGATGGCTTCGAGGGTGCTTTTCCCCATAACAGAATGAGCTGTTACACTCTCGCCCGACGCAATATGATATATACCTTAGTATATTGAAGTTCAATGTTTTGCCAATATCCGCAAATTTTCTATCTTCAAATAAAATAAATTATATTTTTGAGCAATACATTGAAATCTTTAATAAAATTTTGATTAAAATCTTCAATAATATCGACATGCATCTTAAACAGGCAAATATGTGGTCCAACTTGTTCTGCTAAAGTCAAAATACTTTTCGATTGGGTTAAATCTGCAGCAACACATAAATTAGTTTCTTTTTGCGACATTATCGCAAAGAGTTCCTGCGCAACAGGATTTGAACTAAACGGTATTCTATCCAAGAATTTCATGTGTAACCTGTTTACATTTAGAGTTGGTTTGATAACACTTATATCAATTTGTGAAGTGGCTAAATATTTCAAAATCTTATCCTGTGTTTCCTTAGTAATGAGGCTTTTATCAGCTAATATTTGCATAAGTTCTGTCATTGTTAATATGGCGCACATTTTAATACCATTCGCCTTTAATATTTCTTGCGCCCATGTTCTCTATTTAACAGGCAATTGCAGTAGTTGTTGTAATTTCAACATCTTTATATCCTTAGCAGTCCTCTAATACACTACTACCAGATGTAACCACGTCTTCTACAATCATGCAATGGTCCCCTTCTTTTAAAACCCTTCAATTAGCTTTTTTGTTCCATAGTCCTTGGTTTCTTTTCGTCTCATCACCATCGGATAATTCTTTTTAATTGATAACACTGTTGCAATTGGCAAGGCAGTGTATGGAACACCACATATAAGGTCTACCGATATATCTGTTATCTTTTCCGACATTAACTCGACTAAGTCCTCCTGCAAAATTTTCAAACAAATTAGGTTTTAAGTACTGACAGTGATTGTAGACTTACCAATAACTTGGGATAACTGACCAGCACCCTCAAGTCACAATAAACAGGTGTCATAGACTGATTTCATTTTATATTATATCCCGAACTTAATAGCTTGGATTTCAAATAATTTGGTAGCGAAATTTCGTAATTTTTCGTCGTAAGTGGACATATTATTTTTTTTAAATATAAAAAACAGTAGTTTGTAAAACTAATTAAAATTCAACAATGAACACGTGAAAACTCTGGCAACTATGGAAAGTGAGCTGACTGGTCAGGAATTCAGGAGTGAGTGAGAAGAAGAAGTGTGAAAGCGAGACCAACTGTAACTTATACAGTTTGTTCCAACCTTGAGCATAGAATTTCCCACTAGAACTATCAAAATTTTCTTTTTTAAACAAATTCCCTCGAATGCCCAAAACCATGGTACCAATATACAAGAAGATCTTGCACATCTCGTGATGACGCGGTTGGGATCCAGTCCTACCATTAAAATAAACTAGTGAGCTATTATAGTCGCACCATTCTATTGAGTAAGAGCCGTTTTACAAGTACGAGAATTTTTACATAAATCATAACAAAAATTATCCCAAAAATTTTGGTGAGAATTCGTAAGAAATTTTGTCGCGACACTTTCACGGCCGTTTGCACCGTTTGTGATTAAGTTATAATTAACATTTAATCATAATTAAAGTTTAAATTCCTTTGCACCTGCTTAATTAATAATTAAATCCTTAATTCGTGATTATCTTTAATCAGTACCTAAGGTACGAATCAACTCATAATTAAAGTTGGCGCAAGCGTAGTTTCTTTGTCTACAATCATCCCCGGGATCACGAAATACGATCGACTTTATTCGACAAGTTCGAGGATCGAGTCGATTCACATACCGGGAAGTACTCACGATACTCGATCGAATTAATTTCGTTTAAGTTTCGGTTATCATCGTGTTTTGGAACAAATGATCTACTTTACTGCGGAATTAGTTCAAATGAAGGGTAGAATTTGAAGCAAGTGAAGCAACGACATCTTAGGTTTGTTCGCTGGTGTTACACTGGCTACACCGAGTAGCGAGTGTAGAAAAAAGGGTTCATTTGGGGCTAGTGTAGTTACACGGGCGTTGTTCGTTGGAGTTTCGTGTAGCCACACTCGTGCAGCCAGTGTATACACTTCTTACTCGCAGTCTGGAGCAGGAGTAATAGTGTATACCTGGCAATAGCGGCGCGAAGCAAATACGATATACTTATTACAGTAGCGTAATAGCTGGTAGCGTACATAGTTAAGTAACGAGGGATAAAAATGGGAGATCAGGGAAATTTTATTAATGCAAAATTTTAAAAAAACGATGATGGTAGCTTTTAATTGTAGATAATTGTTATATATATATTATATAATATATATTGTTATGGGCGATTAGTTGATATTCTACTATTATTTAAAAAAGGAATGTCACTATTTTACTTAAGTATATTTTAAAACTTATTAGATATAATAAAAAAGGATATAATATGTAGCAGCAGACAGCTAGATGATGTCCAGGTGATGTAGGTAATCTCTGCATTGGCAGGTCCTTCTAGGATTTTCCTTTAGAATTTTCCCTTCAGAAGCGAGATGATCAGCGTGATACACCTACACATCGAAAATGAATATTTAGAATTTGAATAGTATAATTTTGCAATAGATTTTGACAAATCAAATTTGGATCCACCTTTAAATTCGAGTGAACAGTTTTATTTCTTGTACAGAGTATTTATTTCTGTAAATTTTTGTTTAATAAGTTTTTATTTGCATTGGCAGTCCAATGCTTTGATATGTCAACAGACAGACATGGGAATTGCTGGAATTTGGATTCTGTAACATTCTAGTGGTATAAATGGTTGCTACCTTTTGGGGGCATAGTAATGAATTTTAGATTGTTATTTTTTATATAGTAATAAGCGTTTAAAAATTTCAAATGTATTTTTCTAATAATTCAGAGACTCATACCTTTGTTATATAAAAAGTGTAAGGTGATTCAGATTTTGTAATTTTATTTATTTTCACATCGTTGAAGATCTGACAATCTGTCGAATCACATGGCCATTCTCATATGTAAAACAAATGGAGGCTTGCTCATTTTGGTTATATTAACGGACTCTCACAAAAGACAGTTGGACCTCCTTGCTTGGAGACAATCGCTTTCGATTCAGTTAAAAACATTTTCAATTCGAACCATTTAAAAATCGAACCTTGTTCGAGGCAGACAGATTTCCGTTTGTTCTCGTGAAATTTAACGCTTATTTCGATAAAATCCAATTTTATCTCCAAATTACAAACCTAAAAATAATGGTTAATTGTTAACAAAAGTTTTTCACATAAGTTTTATTCAAATTACACACGATTTTTTGGTAATTTTTCTTCAACGACGAGATTTTCCGAGTAATGTTCCTGTCCTGAGCGACCCATCCTCTCTGATCTGAAGTACCATCTTCGATGTACCCGAACCAGAGCTCATATCCGACTTCAAACAGTCTGACCGCCGATGATCGCAGAGTTCGGTCCTGTAAAAAGGTACTCCACGTCAATTACTCTAAAAAAAATAACGTATTATTTCAATTCTAATCAAAATTCAATTATACTTATAAGAATATTATTTTAATCCTTTGTGAAAAATTTGAGGTTAGAAAATCTTTGTAACATAGCTAAGCGTCTCCAGTTACTTTGGGAAATTTGTGTAATTAGGTTATATGTACATTGTTATGTTTTTACGTTACGAACCCAATATCCAGTGATTTACCATCAAGTTGGCTACTCTGTTCACACGTTTATTCAAATCTAATATAACTCCATTTGAACGGTCAGAAAACGCGGGATTTTTTAATTTATTTCAACGTATTTAAGTAAGAAACTATGAATTTGAATTGCAGAGTTGGATTACTTAATGAAACTTAGGTTTATTAATTAAAGGGACTCACGGACTCACCTGAGATTATTATCCAGAGATTTATGTCTGATATTAAACAAGTCACATTTTGAATTTGATTTAAGTAAATAAAACCACTTTTATCCACTATTAAATGTTTTAATTTTACTTAATAGTTAAAAGCTATTGAAGGCATAACATTATCATGCCGATGAGAGCATTTAAACTGCGTCTTTAACATTGAATTTGAGGGAGCGAACAATTGACAACATCATCCCACCACATCTCTATGCGTACTGAGTTAAAATATAAGAAAGTAACGAGCTATTCAATATTTTTTTTTATTCAATTAATGTATTTCTTTTAAAATTTATTTTTTTAATCCGGGCTGTATGCTACGGTGTAGCGTAACAATATATATATATATAATATATATTATATATATATTATATATATTATATATATATATATATATTATATATATAATCAATTAATGGGCAAGAAAATAACATTAATAACCATAAATATTCTTGTGAGTGCGGGGAACAAATTGTAGATGGCTGTGGTAAATACTATCCATTTTATATTATATTTAATTGTAATACATCATTTACGCCCTACGCGCATGTGCATGAACACGAAAATCCGTTCGATCGTTCATTGGTACTTGCACCAGATATTGTACACTGACGTACGCCAACTTACACTCGCTACTCTGGTGACGTAACTTTACACTACACCATGAAATCAGTGTAACACCAGCGAACAAACCTCTTGACGTTTATTCCGCAATGTTGATTACTTTGACAAATTCTTATTATTTTTTTTTTATTACTACGTGATTACCACTCCTTGCTTATTGTCAGAGAGAAGTTAATATATTTTTTTTTTGTATCACTTTATTAAATTAAATATAGTTGTTATAGATAGTAGTAAATAGTGCAGCAATTATTTGTTATTAAGTTTAAATAATTCAAGAAATTTATTATCTGGGTAACAAAAATGGATTTTGTCTTTCCCTCAGAGCTTTCCTTTCCCTTTGGAATCGTAAATTCTGCAGAGACCTACGTCGCTGAAGGATACGCTCCCTAAAAAATGGCAGCATTTTGTTGCTATACCATGTTATATAATTAATAATTTCAAAATTCGTTTTAATAACATTATCTGGTAATAACTGTTGAATGTGTTGAGTTATCTCGAAATATTTAATTGTACCTGATTATACGAACAAAGGCGTTGGACTTTTTACCTGCAGTCTTTACCGATCACTTTATATACATAATACATCTGAATAATGAATTAGAAAGAGAGGGAGAGTTACAAATGTCTCGATCTCATGTACCGCCATTACAACTCGATAGCTCCCTGGCAATCGAGTGTTACGAATCGAGTGAATTCGTGAAATCGAGTATCGTGAATGAGATTTTTAGGTATTCGATTAAACATGGCGAATTCGAATCGAGTATCGAGTTTCGTGATCCCGGGCATGTCTTAATTTCATATATAACTGTTAATATTTTCCCTTCTAGACATTAGAATCGCGCCAAACTTTACGTGCATCTAAACTAGGTTAGTACCAACCTATCCGACATATTTTCAATCCATTGCCGCGTGAAAAAATTTTCCGTGTAGTATATCGATTCACGAAATCATGCCTTAATTTCATATATACTGTTAATATTTTCCCTTCCAGACATTAGAATCGCGCCAAACTTTACGTGCAACTAAACTAGGTTGGTACCAACCTATCCTACATATTTTCAATCGATTGCCGCGTGAAAAAATTTTCCGTGCAGTAAATCGTCGTTTCGCGAAGAGATCAGTCGATTTACGTATAAATGTTAATATTTCCCTTCTAGACATTAGAATCGCGCCAAACTTTACGTGCATCTAAACTAGGTTAGTACCAACCTATCCGACATATTTTCAATCCATTGCCGCGTGAAAAAATTTTCCGTGTAGTATATCGATTCACGAAATCATGCCTTATTTCATATATAACTGTTAATATTTTCCCTTCTAGACATTAGAATCGCGCCAAACTTTACGTGCATCTAAACTAGGTTTGTACCAACCTATTCTACATATTTCAATCGATTGCCGCGTGAAAAAAATTTTCCGTGCAGTAAATCGTCGTTTCACGAAGAGATCAGTCGATTTACGTATAAATGTTAATATTTTCCCTTCTAGACATTAGAATCGCGCCAAACTTACGTGCATCTAAACTAGGTTAGTACCAACCTATCCGACATATTTTCAATCCATTGCCGCGTGAAAAAATTTCCGTGTAGTATATCGATTCACGAAATCATGCCTTAATTTCATATATAACTGTTAATATTTTCCCTTCTAGACATTAGAATCGCGCCAAACTTTACGTGCAACTAAACTAGGTTGGTACCAACCTATCCTACATTTTCAATCGATTGCCGCGTGAAAAAATTTTTGCGTGTAGTAAATCGTCGTTTCTTCGAAGAGATCAGTCGATTTACGTATAAATTTAATATTTTCCCTTCTAGCATTAGAATCGCGCCAAACTTTACGTGCATCTAAACTAGGTTAGTACCAACCTATCCGACATATTTTCAATCCATTGCCGCGTGAAAAAATTTCCGTGTAGTATATCGATTCACGAAATCATGCCTTAATTTCATATATAACTGTTAATATTTTCCTTCTAGACATTAGAATCGCGCCAAACTTTACGTGCAACTTAAACTAGGTTGGTACCAACCTATCCTACATATTTTCAATTCGATTGCCGCGTGAAAAAATTTTCCGTGTAGTAAATCGTCGTTTCTCGAAGAGATCAGTCGATTTACGTATAAATGTTAATATTTTCCCTTCTAGACATTAGAATCCGCGCCAAATTTTACGTGCATATAAAACTAGTTAGTACCAACCTATCCGACATATTTTCAATCCATTGCCGCGTGAAAAAATTTTCCGTGTAGTATATCGATTCACGAAATCATGCCTTAATTTCATATATAACTGTTATATTTTCCCTTCAGACATTAGAATCGCGCCAAACTTTACGTGCATCTAAACTAGGTTTGTACACCTATTCCTACATATTTCAATCGATTGCCGCGTGAAAAATTTTCCGTGCAGTAAATCGTCGTTTCACGAAGAGATCAGTCGATTTACGTATAAATGTTAATATTTTCCCTTCTAGACATTAGAATCGCGCCAAATTTTTACGTGCATAAACTAGGTTAGGTACCAACCTATCCTACATATTTCAATCGATTGCCGCGTGAAAAAATTTTCCGTGTAGTAAATGTCGTTTCTCGAAGATACAGTCGATTACGTATAAACTGTTAATATTTTCCCTTCTAGACATTAGAATCGCGCCAAACTTTACGTGAAATCTAAACTAGGTTAGTACCAACCTATCCGACATATTTTCAATCGCATTGCCGCGTGAAAAATTTTCCGTGTAGTAATATCTCGATTCACGAAATATGCCTTAATTTCATATATAACTGTTAATATTTTCCCTTCTAGACATTAGAAATCGCGCCAAACTTTACGTGCATCTAAACTAGGTTTGGTACCAACCTATCCTACATATTTTCAATCGATTGCCGCGTGAAAAAATTTCCGTGCAGTAAAATCGTCGTTTCACGAAGATTCAGTCGTAATTTACGTTATAAGATGTTAATATTTTCCCTTCTAGACATTAGAATGCGCCAAACTTTACGTGCATTAAACTAGGTTGTACCAACCTATCCGACATTATTTTCAATCGATTGCCAGCGTGTAAAAATTTTCCGTGTCAGTAAATCGTCGTTTCACGAAGAGATCAGCTCGATTTACGTATAAATGTTAATATTTTCCCTTCTAGACATTAAGATCGCGCCAAACTTTACGTGCATCTAAACTAGGTTAGTACCAACCTATCCGACATATTTTTCAATCCATTGCCGGTGAAAAATTTTCCTGTAGTATATCGATTCACGAAAATCATGCCTTATATTCATATCTAACTGTTAATATTTCCCTTCTAGACATTAAATCGGCCAACTTTACGTGCATCTAACTAGGTTGTACCAACCTATCCTACATATTTTCAATCGTTGCCCGTGAAAAAATTTTGCGTGTAGTAAATCGTTCGTTTCTCGAAGAAGATCAGTTGATTTACGTATAAATGTTAATATTTTCCCTTCTAGACATTAGAATCGCGCCAAAACTTGAGTGCATCTAAACTAGGTTAGTACCAACCTATCCGACATATTTCAATCCATTGCCGTAGTAAAAAATTTCCGTGTAGTATATCGATTCACGAAATCATGCCTTAATTTCATATATAACTGTTTAAGATTTCCTTCTAGACATTAGAATCGCGCCAACTTTACGTGCATCTAAACTAGGTTTGTACCACCTATCCTACATATTTTCAATCGATTGCCGCGTGAAAAATTTTCCGTGCAGTAAATCGTCGTTCTACGAAGAGATCAGTCGATTACGTATAATGTTAATATTTTCCTCTAGACATTAGAATCGCGCCAAACTTTACGTGCATCTAAACTAGTTAGTACCAACCTATCCGACATATTTCAAATCCAGTGGCTCGCGTGAAAAAATTTTCCGTGTAGTATATCGATTCACGAAATCATGCCTAATTTCATAATAACTGTATATTTTCCCTTCTAGACATTAGAATCGCGCAAACTTTACGTGCTACTAAACTAGGTTGGTACCAACCTAGTCCTACATATTTTTCATCGATTGCCGCGTGAAAAAATTTTGCGTGTAGTAAATCGTCGTTTCTCGAAGAGATCAGTCGATTTACGTATAAATGTTAATATTTTCCCTTCTAGACATTAGAATCGCGCCAAACTTTACGTGCATCTAAACTAGGTTAGTACAACCTATCGCATATTTTCAATCGATGCCGCGTGAAAAAATTTTCCGTTAGTATACGTTTGCACGAGAATATGTTAATTCATATGTATACTTGTTAATATTTTCCCTTCTAGACATTAAATCGCGCCAAACTTTACGTGCATCTAAACCTAGGTTGGTACCAACCTATCCTACAATTTTCAATCGATTGCCGCGTGAAAAAATTTCCGTGTATAAATCGTCGTTCTCGAGAGATCAGTCGATTTCGTATTATAAGTGTTAATATTTTCCCTTCTAGACATTAGAATCGCGCCAAATTTTACGTGCAGTATATACTAGGTTGTACAAACTATCCGACATATTTTTCAATCCATTGCCGCGTTGAAAAAATTTTCCGTGCAGTATATCGTTTTTCGAAATCATCTATTTCATGTATAACTGTTAATATTTTACCCTTCTGACCATTAGAATCGCGCCAACTTACTGTGGCACAAACTAGGTTTGTACCAACCTATTCCGACATATTTTCAATCGATTGCCGCGTGAAAAAATTTTCCGTGTAGTAATCGTCGTTCTCGTAAAAGAGATCATCGATTTACCGTATATAATGTTAATATATTTTCCCTTCTAAGCATTAGGATTCGCGCCAAATTTACGTGCCTACTAAACTAGGTTAGTACCAACCTGATCCTACATATTTCAAATCGATTGCCGCGTGAAAAAAATTTCCGTGTGAGTATATCGTTTTTGACGCAATCATGCTCGATTTCATATATAACTGTTAATATTTTCCCTTCTAGACATTAGAATCGCGCCAAACTTTCGTGCATCTAAACTAGGTTGGGACAACCTATCTACATATTTTCAATCGATTGCCGCGTGAAAAAATTTCCGTGTAGTAATCGTCGTTTCACGAAGATCATCGATTTACGTATATAATGTGTGATTATTTTCCCTGTCTACATTAGAATCGGGCCCAAACTTTACGTGTATCTAAACTAGGTTAGTACCAACCTATCGTACATATTTCAATCGATTGCTGCGTGAAAATTTCCGTGTAGTAATCGTTTTTCTCGAAATTCAGTCGCTTTATCATATATAACTGTTAATTATTCCCTTCTAAGATTTAGAATGCGCCAAACTTTACGTGCATCTTAAACTAGGTTGTTACCACCTATCCTACATATTTTCAATCGATTGCCGCTGAAAAATTTTCCGTTGCAGTGATATCGTGTTTCACGAGAATCTGATTGATTTAACGGTATAACTGTTAATATTTTCCCTTCTAGACATTAAATCGCGCCAAACTTACGTGCATCTAAACTAGGTTAGTACCAACCATCCACATATTTTCAATTCGATTGCCGCTGAAAAAATTTCCGTTCAGTATATTCGAGTTTCACGAATAATCAGTCGCTTTATTTATATTGACTGTTAATATTTTCCCTTCTAGACTTTAGTATCGCGCCAAACTCTTTCGTGCATCTAAACTAGGTTAGTACCAACCTATCCGACATATTTTCAAATCGATTGCGGCGTGAAAAAATTTCCTTGCTAGTATATCGATTCACGAAATCATGCCTTAATTTCATATATAATGTGTATATTTTCCCTTCCAGACTTAGAATCGCGCAAACTTTCGTGCATCTAAACTAGGTTGTACCAACCTATGGTACATTTTTCAATCCATTTGCCGCGTGAAAAAATTTTCCGTGTAGTATATCGACTTCACTAATGAGCTTCATCGTTTATTTATAATATTTAATATTTTCCTTTCTGACATTAGAATCCGCCAACTTACGTGCATCTAAACTAGTTTGTACCAACCTATCCTAATATTTTCAATCGATTGGCCGCGTGAAAAAAATTTTCCGTGCAGTAAATTCGTGGTTTCTCGAAGAGATCAGTGATTTACGTATAAATGTTAATATTTTCGCCTTCTAGGCTTAGAATCGCGCCAAATTTTACGTGCATCTAACTAGGTTAGTACCACCTATCGACATATTTTCAATCCATTGCGCTGAAAAAAATTTTCGTGTAGTATATCGGTTATCTACACGAATCATGCCTTAATTTCATATAGTAACTGTTAATATTTTCCCTTCTAGACATTAGAATCGCGCCAAACTTTAACCGTGCATCTAAACTAGGTTGTTACCACCTTCCTACATATTTTCAATCGGATTGCCGCGTGAAAAAATTTCCGGTAGTAAATCGTCGTTCTCGGAGAGATCAGTCGATTTACGTATAGATGTTAATATTTTCCCTTCTAGACATGTAGAATCGCGCGCCAAAATTTTACGTGCATATAAACTAGGTTAGTACCAACCTTCCGACATATTTTCATCCATTGCGCGTGAAAAAATTTTTCCGTGTAGTAATACGTTTCACGAAATGCTGTCTTATTCATATAAATGTTAATATTTCCCTCTAGACATTAGATCGCGCAAACCTTTACGGCATTCTAAAGCTAGGTTTGTACCAACCATCCTACCATATTTCAATCGATTGCCGCGTGAAAAATTTTTCGTTGTAGTATATAGTCGTTTCTCGAAGGATCAGTCGATTACGTATATAAGTTAATTTTCCCTTTCTAGACATTAGAATCGCGCCAAACTTTACGTGCAACTAAACGAGGTTCGGTACCACCTATCCGACATATTTTCAAATCCATTGCCGCGTGAAAAAATTTTGCGTGTAGTATATCGATTTTCTGAAGTGATGTCAGTTGATTCATGTATAAATGTTAATATTTTCCCTTCTAGACATTAATCGCGCCAAACTTTACGTGCATCTAAACTAGGTTTGTACCACCTATCCTACATATTTTCAATCGATTGCCGCGTGAAAAAATTTTCCGTAGCAGTCAATCGTCGTTTCACGAAATGATGCAGTTTGATTTACGTATGAATGTTAATATTTTCCCTTCTTAGACATTAGAATCGCGCCAAACTTTACGTGCATCTAAACTAGGTTAGTACCAACCTATCCTACATATTTTCAATCCATTGCGCGTGAAAAAATTTTCGTTGTAGTATATCGATGTCACGAAATCAGCTTAATTTCATATATAACTTTAATATTTTCCCTTCTTGACATTAGAATCGCGCCAAACTTTACGTGCATCTAAACTAGGTTTGTACGCAACCTATCCTACATATTTTCAATCGATTGCCGCGGTGAAAAAATTTTCCGTGTAGTATATCGTTTCACGAGAGATCAGTCGATTTACGAATTTCATAAACTGTTAATATTTTCCCTTCTAGCATTAGAATCGCGCCAAACTTTACGTGCATCTAAACTAGGTGTGGTACCACACCTATCCGACATATTTTCAATCGATTGCCGGTGAAAAAATTTTCCGTTGTAGTAATATCGTTCACGAATCATGCCTTCATTTATATATAATGTTAATATTTCCCTTCTAGACATTAGAATCGCGCCAAACTTTTACGTGCATCTTAAACTAGGTTGGTACCAGCCTATCCGTATAGTTTTCAATCGATTGCCGCGTGAAAAAATTTTCCGTGTAGTATATCGATTCACGAAAGATCTTAGATTCATATAGACTGTTAATATTTCCCTCTCCCATCTATGTAATCGCGCCAAACTTTTACGTGCATCTAAACTAGGTTTGTACCAAACCCTATGCGACATATTTCAATGCATTGCGCGTGAAAAATTTTCCGTTGTAAGTATATCGATTCACGAAAATCTTGCCTTTAATTTCGATATATAAGTGTTAATATTTTCTCTGTCTAGCACATTAGATTCGCGCCAACTTTACGTGCATCTAAACTAGGTTGGTACCACCATCTCACATATTTCATCGATTGCGCGTGGAAAAATTTTCCGTGCAGTAAAGTCGTCGTTTCTCGAAGAGATTCAGTCGATTTACGTATACTGTTAATTATTTTCCTTCTAAACATTAGAATCGCGCCAACTTTCGTGCATCTAAACTAGGTTAGTACCAACCTATCCGACATATTTTCAATCGATTGCCGCGTGAAAAAATTTTCCGTGTAGTAAATTGTGTTTTCGGTATCGATTCAGAAATCATGCCTTAATTTTCATATTATATACTGTTAATATTCTTCCCACTTGAGTGATACGCGCCAAACTTTACGTGCATCTACTAGGTTTGTTACCAACCTATCCTACATATTTTCAATCTTTTTGCCGGCGTGAAAAATTTTCCGTGCAGTAAATCGTTCTCGAAGTGATTCCTTATTTATGTATAACTGTTAATTTTCCTTCAGCTTAGAATCGCGGCAAACTTTACGTGCATCTAAACTAGGTTTGTACCAACCTATCTACATATTTCAACGATTGCGCGTGAAAAATTTTTCCGTGTGTTCTTCGCGAAATCATGCCTTTTCGTATAAATGTTAATTTTTCCCTTCTAAATTAGAATTCGGGCCACTTTCCGTGCATCTAAACAGGTTTAAGACTATCCTACAATTTAATCGATTGCTGCGTGAAAAATTTCGTTAGTGATCGTCGTTTCACGAATCATAGTCGATTTACTATAGTGTTATTTTCCCTTCTAACATTAGAATCGCGCCAAACTTTAGGTGCTCTAAGGTTGGTACCAACCTATCCTACATTTTTCAATGATTGCGCGTGAAAAATTTTCGTTTTAGTATATCGTTCGAGAATGAGCTTCATTTGATTTATAACTTTTATTTTCCCTTCAACATTAGATCGCGCCACACTTTACGTGCATTAAACTAGGTTTGACAACCTATCGACATATTTTCATTCGATGCGGCGTGAAAAAATTTTCGTGTGTCTATCGTCGGTCTCGAATTCAGTATTTACTGTAATGTTATATTTTCCTTCTAGACATTAGAACGCGCCAAACTTCGTGCATCTAAACTAGTTGTACGAACCTTCTACATATTTCATCGATTGCTGGTGAAAAAATTTTCCGTGTAGTATATCGTTTCACAAATCAGCTTGATTTCGTTATAACTGTTATATTTTCCCTTCTAGACATTAGAATGCCAAACTTACGTGCATCTAACTAGGTTGGTAACTATCCTACATATTTTCAATCATTGCGCGTGAAAAAATTTCCGTGTAGTATATCGTTTTCTCGAAGTGATCCTTAATTTATGTATAACTGTTATATGTTCCCTTTAGACATTAGAATGGTGCCAATTTACGTGCTTAAACTAGGTAGTACAACCTATCGACATATTTAATCATTGCTGCGTGAAAATTTCTGTTAGTATTCGATCAATCATGCTTAATTTCATATATATATGTTAATTTCCTTCAGACATTAGAATCGCGCAAACTTACGTGCATCTAACTAGTTTGTACACCTATCGTACTATTTCAATCTTGCGCGTGAAAAATTTTCCGTTTAAGTCTCGTTTCACGAAAATCTTTCATTTCGTATGTAATGTTAATATTTTCTTAGACATTAGAGCGCCAACTTTGCTGCATCTAAACTGGTTGTACCACCTATTCTACATATTTTCAATCGATTGCGGTGAAAAAATTTTCATTGTAGTATATCTGTTTCACGAAATAGTCTGATTTTATATAAATGTTAATTTTCCCTCTAGATATAGAGCGCGCCAAACTTTACTGCATTAAGCTAGTTGTTACAACCTATCTTACATTTTTTCATCATTGCGGTGAAAAAATTTCCGTTGGTAAAGTCGTTTCCGAAATGATCTTATTGATGTGTAAATGTTATTATTCTCTGTGACATTAGAATGCGCCAAACTTTCGTGCATCTAAACTGTTGGTACCAACTATCTACAATTTTCAATCAGTTGCCGCGTTGAAAAATTTTGCGTGAGTATATCGTTCTCGAAATATCGTTTATTTATGTATAATGTTAATATTTCCTTCGAACATTAGAATCGCGCCAATTTTACTGCATCTACTAGGTTAGTACAACTATCCAATATTTTCAATCATTTGCGTGAAAAATTTCTTGTAGTATATCATTCAGAAATCTGCCTAATTCATATATAACTAGTTAATTTTTTCCCTCTAGAATTAGAATCGGCCAAATTTACGGCCACTAACTGGTTGGTACCAACCTATCGTATATTTCATGATTGCCGCGGAAAAATTTTCCGTGTAGTAAATCGTCGTTTCTCGAGAGATCAGTCATTACGTATAAATGTTAATATTTCCCTTCTAGACATTGAATCGCGCCAAATTTACTGATCTAAATAGTTAGTACGAACCTATGGACATATTTTCAATCCATTGCCCGCGTGAAAAATTTCGTTAGTGTTTGATTCGGAAATCTTGCCTTATGTATATATACTTTAATATTTTTTCCCTTCTAACATTAGAATGCGGCCAACTTTCCGTGCTCTAAAAGTTTGTACCAACCTAATCCTACATATTTTAATCGATGCGCGTGAAAAAATTTTCGTGTTAAATGTCGTTTCTCGAAAGAAGCGTTTACGTATAATGTTAATATTTCCCTTCTGACATTAGAATGTGCGCCAATTGACGTGCATTAACTAGGTAGTACACTATCCGACATATTTCAACCTGCGCGTGTAAAATTTTTCTGTGATTAGATTCGAACGAATCATGCTTAATTTCATATATAAGTTAAATTGTCCTTTCAGACTTAGATTGGCGCAACTTTACGTGCACTAAACTAGGTTGGTACCAACCTATTCCTACATTTTTCAATCGATTGCCGCGTGAAAAAATTTTCCGTGTAGTAAATCGTCGTTTTCTCGAAGAGATCAGTCGATTTACGTATAAATGTTAATATTTTCCTTTCTAGGACATTAGAATGCGCCAAATTTTAGTGCATCTAAGCTAGGTTAGTACCAACCTATCCGACATATTTTCAATCGCTTGCGCGTGAAAAAATTTTCCGTGTAGTATATCGATTCACGAATCATGCTTAATTCATATTTAACTGTTTAATATTTTCCCTCTACGACATTAGATCGCGCCAACTTTACGTGCATCTAAACTAGGTTGGACCCAACCTATCGTACATATTTCATCGTATTGCCGCGTGAAAAAATTTTCCGTGTAGTAAATCGTCGTTTCTCGAAGAGACTTGATTTACGTATAAATGTTTAATTTTTCCTTCTAACATTAGAATCGCGCCAAACTTTTACGTGCATCAAACTAGGTTAGTACCAAACCTATCCGACATATTTTTCAATCCATTCCGCGTGAAAAAATTTTCCGTGTAGTAATATCGATTCACGAAATCATGCCTTAATTTCTATATAACTGTGTAATATTTTCCCTTCTAGACATTAGAATCGCGCCAATTTACGTGCATCTAAACTTAGGTAGTACGAACTATCCGACATATTTTCAATCCATTGCCGCGTGAAAAAATTTTCCGTGTAGATATTATCTATTCACGAAATGATGCCGTTAATTACATATATAACTGTTAATATTTCCCTTCCAGACTTAGAATCGCGCCGCAAACTTTACGTGCAACTAACTAGGTTGGTACCCACCGTATCGTACATTTTTCAATCGATTGGCGTTGAAAAAATTTTCCGTGTAGTAAATCGTCGTTTGTCGACGAGAGATCAGTTCGATTTACGTATAAATTTTATTTTTCCCTTCTGAGGCATTAGAATCGCGCCAAATTTTACGTGCATCTAAACTAGGTAGTGTACCACATATCGACATATTTTCAATCCATTGCCGCGTGAAAAATTTTCCGTGTAGTATATCGTTTTCCGAAATCATGCCTTAATTTCATATATAACTGTTATATTTTTCGTTTGTAGACATTATGAATGCGCGCAAACTTTTCGTGATCTAAACTAGGTTGGTACCAAGCCTATCCTACATATTTCAATCGGTTGCCTGGTGACAAAAATTTTCGGTGTAGTAAATCGTCGTTTCTTCGAAGAGATCAGTCGATTTACACGTATAAATGTTAATATTTTCCCTTCTAGACATTAGAATGCGCCAAATTTTAGTGCATATAACTAGGGTAGTACCACCTATCCGACATTTTTCAATCCATTGCCGAGTGAAAGAATTTTCCGGTGTAGTATACGTTTCACGAAATCATGTCTTAATTTCTATATAACTGTTAATATTTTCCCTTCTAGACATTAGAATCGCCCAAACTTTACGTGCATCTAAACTAGTTGTACCACCTATCTACATATTTTCAATTCGATTGCCGGTGAAAAAATTTCCGTGTAGTAAATCGTCGTTTCTCGAAGAGATCAGTCGATTTTACGTATAAATGTTAATATTTTCCCTTCTAGACATTAGAATCGCGCCAATTTTCGTGCATTATAACTAGGTTAGTACCAAGCTATCCGACATATTTTCAATCTATTCGTTCCGCGTGAAAAGAATTTCCGTGTAGTATTTTGTTTTCACGAAATCATGCCTTAATTTCATATATAACTGTTAATATTTTCCCTTCTAGACATTGTAGAATCGCGCCAATATTTTACGTGTATCAACTAGTTTGTACCCAACCTATCCTACATATTTTCAATCGATTGCGGGTGAAAAATTTTCCGTGTAGTATATCGTTTTCGAAGAGATGCGTCGATTTACGTATAAATGTTAATCTTTTCCCTTCTGGACATTAGAATCGCGCCCAAATTTTACGTGCATCTAAACTAGGTTAGTCCATCTCACCTTTCCGACATATTTTCAATCCATTGCCGCGTGAAAAAATTTTCCGTGTAGTATGCTTGTTTTCACGAAATCATGCCTTAGATTTCATATATAACTGTTAATTTTTCCTTCCAGACATTAGAATCGGCGCCAAACTTTACGTGCATCTAAACTAGGTTGGTACCAACCTATCCTACATATTTTCAATCGATTGCCGCGTGAAAAAATTTTTTCGTGTAGTAAATCGTCTTTCTCGCAGAGATCCGTCGCTTTACGTATAAATGTTAATATTTTCCCTCTAGACATTAGAATCGCGCCAAATTTTACGTGCATCTAAGCTACAGTTAGTTATCTAACCTATCCACATATTTTCAATCATTGCCGGTGAACAAATTTTCCGTGTAGTTACTCTCGATTCACGAAATCATGCCTTAATTTCATATATACTGTTAATATTTCCTTCTAGACATTAGCTAATCGCGCCAAACTTTACGTGCATCTAAACTAGGTTAGTACCAACCTATCGACTATTTTTTTTCAATCTATTTCCGTGTGAAAAAATTTTCCGTTGTAGTTCATCGATTCACGAATTCGATGCCTTGATTTCATATATAACTGTTAATATTTTCCCTTCCAGACATTTAGAATCGCGCCAAATTTTTACGTGCATCTACAACTAGGTTGTACCAACCTATCCGACATATTTTAATCTATTGGCCGCGTGAAAAAATTTTCCTTGTAGCTACTCGATTCACGAAATCATGCCTTAATTCATATATAACTGTTAATATTTTTCCTCTGACATTAAATCGCTGGCCAACTTTACGTGCATGTAAACTAGTTGGTACCCACCTATTGGACATATTTTTCATCGCATTGCCGCGTGAAAAAATTTTCCGTTGTAGTATATCGTCGTTTTCGACGAGATCAGTCGCCTTAATCGTATATAACTGTTAATATTTTTCCCTTCTAGACATTAGAATCGCGCCAAATTTTACGTGCATCTAAACTAGGTTTGTACCACCTATCCGACAGATTTTCAATCCATTGCCGCGTGAAAAATTTTCCTGTGTAAATACGCGTTTCCGAAGTGATGCAATTTCGATTTCACTACATATAACTGTTTTATTTTCCTTCTAGACATTAGAATCGCGCCAAACTTACGTGCATCTAAACTAGGTTGTACCAACTATCCTACATATTTTCAATCGATTGCCGCGTGAAAAATTTTCCGTGTAGTAATCGTTCGTTTCACGGAGAGATCAGCATCGCTATTTACTATAAATGTTAATATTTTCCCTTCTAGACATTAGTAATCGCGCCAAATTTTACGTGCATCTAAACTAGGTTAGTACAACCTATCCGACATATTTTAATCCATTGCCGGTGAAGAAAATCTTTCCGTGTAGTATATCGATTCATCGAAATCATGCCTAATTTTCATATATAACTGTTAATATTTTTCCCTTCTAGACATTAGAATCGCCGCCAAACTTTACGTGCATCTAAACTAGGTTTGGTACCAACTTATCTACATGATTTTCAATCGATTGCCGCGTGAAAAAATTTCCGCTGCAGTAAACTTGTCGTTTCACGAAGAGATCAGTCGATTTTACGTATAAATGTTAATATTTTCCCTTCTAGACATTAGCATCGCGTCCTAACTTTACGGCATTCTAAACTAGGTTGTACTAACCTATCCGACATACTTTTCAATCCTTTGCGGGTGAAAAAATTTCCGTGTAGTATATCGATGTCACGAAATCATGGCCTTAATTTCATATATAACTGTTAATATTTTCCCTTTTAGACATTAGAATCGCGCCAAAACTTTACGTCACTTAATAACTAGTTTCGTACCTTCCATCTGACATATTTCAATTCGATTGCCGCGTGACCATATTTTCCGTGTAGTAAATCGCGTTTCTCGAAGATCAGTCGATTTTCGTATAAATGTTTAATATTTTCCTTCTAGACATTAGAATCGCGCCAAACTTACGTGCATCTAAACTATGGGTTGGTACCAACCTTATCCGACATATTTTTCAATCGATTGCCGCGTGAAAAATTTGTCGTGTAGTATATCGGATTCACGAGAATCATGCCTTAATTTTCATATATATGTTAATATTTTCCCTTCTAGACATTAAGATCGCTGCCCAAACTTTACGTGCATTAAACTAGGTTGTACCAACCTATCCTACATATTTTCAATCGATTGCCGCGTGTAAAAATTTTCGGTGCCAGTAAATAGTGCGTTTTCACGAAGAGATCAGTCGATTTACGTATATAACTTTAATATTTTCCCTTCTAGACATTAGAATCGCCCAAGCTTACGTGCATCTAAACTAGGTTAGTACCGAGCCTATCCTACATATTTTCAATCGATTGCGCGTGAAAAAATTTTCGTGTAGTATATCGATTCACGAAATCATGCCTTAATTTCATATATATCTGTTAATATTTCCCTTCTAGACATTAGATGCGCCCAAACTTTACGTGCATCTAAACTAGGTTAGTACCAACCTATCCGACATTATTTTCAATCTATTGCCGCGTGAAAAAAATTTCCTGTTAGTAGTATCGATTCACGAAAATCATGCCTTAATTTCATATTATTAACTGTTAATATTTCCCTTCCAGACATTAGAATCGCGCCAAACTTTACGTGCAACTAAACTGGTTGGTACCCACCTATCCACATATTTTCAATCGATTGCCGCGTCGAAAAAATTTTCCGTGTAGTATATCGATTCACGAAAATCATGCTTTAATTTCATATATAACTTTAATATTTTCCCTTCTAGACGATTAGAATCGCGCCAAACTTACGGTGCATCTAAACTAGGTGGTACCAGCTATCCTACTATTTTCAATCGATTGCCGCGTGAAAAAATTTTCGTGCAGTAAATGGTTCGTTTCGCGAAGAGATCAGTCGATTTTATGTATAACTGTTAATATTTTCCCTTCTAGACATTAGAATCGCGCCAATCTTTACGTGCATCTAAATTAGGTTAGTACTCACCTATCCGACATATTTTCAATCCATTGCCGCGTGAAAAAATTTTGCGGGTGTAGTATAGTCGATTCACGATATATGCCTTAATTTCGATATATAATGTTAATATTTTCCCTTCTAACATTAGAATCGCCGCCAACTTTACGTGCATCTAAACTAGGTTTAGTACCAACCTATCTAGCATATTTTCAATCGATTGCCGGCGTGAAAAATTTCCGTGTAGTAATGTCGTTTCACGAAGCGATGCAGTCGATTTACGTATATAATGTTAATATTTTCCCTTCTAGACATTAGAATCGCGCCAAATTTTTACGTGCATATAAACTAGGTTTGGTACTAACTATCGACATATTTTCAATCCATTGCCGCGTGAAAAATTTTCCGTGTAGTATATCGATTTCACGAAATCATGCTTAATTTCATATATAACTGTTAATATTTTCCTTCTAGACATTAGAATCGCGCCAAACTTTGTGGCATCTAAACTAGGTTTGTACCAACCTATCCTACATATTTCAATCAGCCCGTGAAAATTTTCCGTGCGTATCGTGTTTCGCGAAAGATCAGCGATTTACGTATAAATGTGATTTTTTTCCTTCTAGACCTTAGAATCGCGCCAACTTACGTGCATCTAACTAGTTTGTACCAACTATCTACATATTTTCAATCGCATTGCCGCGTGAAAAATTTCCGTGTAGTATATCGATTCACGAAATCATGCCTTAATTTCATATATAACTGTTAATATTTCCCTTCAGACAAGAATCCGCCAAACTTTACGGTGCATTAAACTAGGTTGGTACCAACCTATCCTACATATTTTCAATCGATTGCGCGTGAAAATTTTCGGTGTAGTAAATCGTCGTTCTCGAAGATCAGTGATTCTATAAATTTAATATTTTCCCTCAGACATTAGATCGCGCCAACTTTACGTCATCTCACTAGGTTAGTACCAACCTATCCGACATATTTTCAATCCTTGCGCGTGAAAAAATTTCGTGTAGTATATCGCTTCACGAAATCATGCTTAGTTTCATATATGATGATATTTTCTCTTCTAGACATTAGAATCGCGCCAAACTGACGTGCAACTAAACTAGGTTGTACACCTATCGTACATATTTTCAATCGATGCCCGTGAAAAAATTTTCCGTGTAGTAAATCGTCGTTTCTCGAAAGACAGTCGATTTACGTAAAATGTTAATATTTCCCTTCTAACATTAGAATCGCGCCAATTTTAGTGGATAAAACTAGGTAGTACCAACCTTTCGACATATTTTCAATGCATTGCCGCGTGAAAAAATTTTCCGTGTAGTATATCGTTTCACGAAATCATGCCTTAATCATATATAATGTTAAGTTTTTCTTCTAGACATTAGATTCGCGCAAACTTACGTGCATCTAAACTAGGTTTTTACCAACTATCCTACAATTTTCAATCGATGCCGCGTGAAAAAATTTTCCGTTTCGTAAATTGTCGTTTCTCGAGAGATCAGTCGATTTACGTATAAAGTTATATTTCCTTCTGCCATTAGAATCGGCCAAATTTTACGTGCATCTCAACTAGTTAGTACCACCTATCCGACATATTTTCAACCATTGCCGCGTGAAAAATTTTCCGTGTAGTAATTGTTTCCGAAATCAGCTTAATTTCATATATAATGTTAATATTTTCCTTCTAGACTTAGAATTGCGCCAAACTTTACGTGCAATCTAACTAGTTGGTACAACCTATCCTCAATTTCAACGATTGCCGCGTGAAAAAATTTCCGTTGTAAATCGTCGTTTCTCGAGATCAGTCGATTTACGGTCATAATGTTTAATTTTCCCTTCTAGACCTTAGATCGCGCCCCATTTTTACGTGCATTAAACTAGTTTAGTACCAACCTATCCGACATATTTCAATCCTTGGCCGCGTGGAAAAAATTTCCGTGTAGTATATCGATCACGAAATCAGCCTTAATTTCATATTAACGTTAATATTTCCTTCTAGACATTAGAATCGCGCCAAACTTTACGTCATCTAAACAGGTTGGTACACCTATCCTACATATTCAATCGATTGCCGCGTGAACACATTTTTCCGTGTGTTATCGTCTTTCTCGAAATCATGTCTATTTCGTATAAATGTTAATATTTTCCTTCTAGACATTAGATCGCGCCAAATTTTACGTGCAATAAACTAGGTTGTACAACCTATCCTACATATTTTCAATCATTGCCCGGCTGAAAAATTTTCCGTGAGACTTCGTTTCTCGAATATTCCTTCATTTCGTATAAATTGTTAATATTTTCCCTTCTAACATTGAATGCGCCAAACTTACGTGCACTAAACTAGGTTGGTACCAACCTACCGAATATTTTCAATCGATGCCGCGTGAAAATTTCCGTTGTTATGTCGTTCTCTCGATAGTCTTCATTTCGTATCAATTTTAATATTTCCTTCTAGACATTAGATCGCGCAAATTTTACGGCAATTAACTAGGTTGGTACCAACTACTTCCGCCTTATTTCATCGATGCCGCTAAAAATTTCCGGTAGTATATCGTTTTCAAAATCAGTCTTATTTATGTATAAATGTTAATATTCCCTTCTAGGCATTGAATCTCGCCAAATTTTACGGTCATCTAAACTAGGTTTGTACACCTATCCTACATATTTTCAATCCATGCCGCGTGAAGAAATTTTTCGTGTAGTATATCGTTTCACGAATCAGTTTTAATTTCATAATAACTGTTAATATTTTTCCCTTCTAGACATTAGAATCGGCAAACTTTTACGTCATCTAACTAGTTGTACCGACCTATCTACCTATTTTCAATCATTGCCGGTGAAATTTTTTCGGTGTAGTAAATCGCGTCTCGGAGAGATCAGTCGATTTACTTATAAATGTTAATATTTTCCGTTCTAACATTGAATCGCGCCAATTTTACGTGCAATATACTAGTTAGTACCCCTATCGACATTTTTCAATCCTTCCGGCGTGAAAAAAATTTTCCGTGTAGTATATCGTTCACGATCTGCTTAATTTCAATTAACTGTTAATATTTTCCCTTTGCATTAGATCGCGCCCAACTTTACGTGCATCTAACTAGGTTTACCACCTATCCTACATATTTTCACTCGTTGCCGCTGTGAAAATTTTCCGTTGTAAAATCGTTCGTTTCTCGAAGAGATCAGTCGATTTACTTATAATTTTAATATTTTTCCCTTCTAGACATTTAAATCGCGCCAAATTTACGTGCATCTAACTAGGTTAGTACAACCTATTCGACATATTTAATCCATTGCGCGTGAAAAAATTTTCGTGTAGTATATCGTTTCACGAATCATGCTTAATTCATATATAACTGTTAATATTTCCTCCAGACATTAGAATCGCGCCAACTTACGTGCACTAAACTAGGTTGTACCAACCTTCCTCCATATTTCAATCGATGCCGCGTGAAAAATTTTCCGTTTAGTAATGTCGTTTTTCGAAGAGATCAGTCGATTTCGTAAATGTTATATTTTCCCTCTAGACATTAGATCGCGCCAAATTTTACGTGCATCTAAACTAGGTTAGTTCCCAACCTTCCGACATATTTTTCAATCATGCGCGTTGAAAAATTTCCGTGTAGTATATTTTTCACATCATGCCTTAATTTCATATATACCTGTTGATTTTTTCCCTCTAGGACATTAGAATTCGCGCAACTTTACGTGCATCTAAACTAGTTTTACCAACCTATCCTACATTTTCAATCGATTGCCGCGTGAAAAATTTTCCGTGTAGTAAATCGTCGTTTCTCGAATGAGATCAGTCGATTACGTATAACTGTTATATTTTCCCTTCTAGACATTAGAATCGTGCCAATTTTACGTGCATCTAAACTAGGTTAGTCCAACCTTCGACAATTTTCAATCCATTGCCGCGTGAAAAATTTTTCCGTGTAGTATATCGATTCACGAATCTATCCTTATTCATATATAAACTGTTTAATATTTCCTTCTAGACATTAATCGCGCCAAACTTACGTGCATCTAACAGGTTGGTACCAACCGATTCCTACATATTTTTCAATCCTTGCGCGTGAAAAATTTTCGTGTAGATATCCGTTTTCGAAATATCAGTCGATTTCGTATAATGTTAATATTTTCCCTTCTAACATTAGCATCTCGCGCCAATTTAGTGCAACTAAACAGGTGTACCCAACCTATCCGACATATTTTCATCTATTGCCGCGTGAAAAAATTTCCGTGTAGATATCGATTCACGAAATCATGTCTTAATTTCAATATAACTGTTAATATTTTCCCTTCTAGACATTAGAATCGCGCCAAACTTACGTGCATTAAACTAGGTTGTTACCACTATCCTAATATTTTCAATCGATTGCCGCGTGAAAAATTTCCGTGTGTAATCGTGTTTTCTCGAAGAGAATCAGTCGATTGACGATAAATGTTATATTTCCCTTCTAAATAGAATCTCTCT